>CABFOW010005337.1:28008-43841 GCA_902141385.1 Timema californicum | reverse complement strand
GAAAGCGCAGCTTCTTCTCTTACTTCTGTTTGTGAGGAATAATTTGTAGATTTCAATTCAGTTCGGCGTGTAACATTCTGCCACGGCCGAACTAAACGGCGCCTCGTTTCCTGCCAAACGCCCGAGCAAATGGCGACAACTTTCGAGGCCCACCCCAGAATGACTTTGGTTCCACTTCCTCCGTCAAACTACCTACTTTCATTTCCTACTTCACCCGTTGGGGCGAATGAATAAGTTTACTTACTTGTTCTTTTTGTCCACGACAGTGTAGAGAATTATTTCTTCAAAATGTTTTTTTAAAAAAATAGGGAAGAAAACAACGCTAAGCAATTAAGTATATAAAATAATGAAACATGAAGATTGAGAGGTGAACGAATATAAATATGGACATGACCCGTATCTCAATCATATAATCGAATAATGTATTTGTATTATTGTGAACAAAAAGCCACAGCCAAGTGGTTGGTGGTTGTGATATCAATGTAATTCTTGTAACGGTACAACCAAAACTAAAAACATTTTCAAGTTTAAAGAAAGGTTTGAATTATTTATTCAATGTAAATAACAGAGATACAACAACCGTTTACATGGCCTTACAAGTCAAAACTAAAGTGTGTTGGAAAAAATATCTTGGCTGGGTCTACACTTGTACAGTACGTTTGAGAGTATATTTCAATCTCTCAAGGTAAATTATTATTTTATCTGAACAAGTCTAGAAAAGATCAAAGATATTAACAAAAGTTTAGTATTATAAAAAAATTATTTAAAGAACCTTTATTAAATTGATTACAACGCGTCTGATTCACCACTGTGACTAAAACTCAAACCTTTGCGGAACTATTACCCTTTTTACTTTTAAAGAAATCGACAAAATTCCTACATTTTAATATTTAATATTAAAATAGAAAGCAAAGCATTGTTACGTTAGAATACTCGTAATTTCTCACTAAATGAATCGGTGAATTTTAAAGTCAAAACCTTATTAACTAACAAAAATATGTTGTTTTAATATTTACGCTTAAGAAGATACGTCTACAAAAATAACCTTTAAAAGAAATTATCAAATTAAAAAATTTAAACAATTAATGGTAACCACACGAGCAATACAAATTTATATTCTTACTAAATATGTAGAACCAAAGAAGGAATAAAAAAAAATTGGCTATCCGAACATTTCAAGAAATTACAAAGATACTAGCGCCCGAGTGGCAATAGGAAACATTAAGTGTTCCATAACAGAATTTACTTTCAAAATAAAACCTTTAGCAAAAAATTACAGATACCCACACTGACTGATTTCAACTACATAATAAACTTAAGTGTTCAAAATAATCAAACCCATAGTTGAAATATAAAGCTTATATAATCATATATATATATATATATAGCCATCCTGGCTAAATAATGTTCTAGTCCTAAATCGGACCTCTCGTGGAAGTGTCGGATTTAATAGTCCTCGATGCTAGCTGAACGCTAGCTATATATATAGGTATAGTTGATGTCTTGGTAGGTGGGAAATTTTCTTATTAGGAAATTGATTATTAGTAGTATAACGTCACACGCCAAGCAGCTAGTGGATATGCTACGTCTCTTTAGTCACGTCCGCCAGTCTCTTGTTGTGTTGTAGCTCCATTTGACTTGTTCCCAAGACACGAACACTAGAAACATGGTGAGTGGTTGCAGACTCTAGCTACGTTAATTCGGTCACGTGGACCAGTTCAAGAATACGAGTGGTCCTCCTGTAATTCAGTCGGGCCAATCAGAGCATTTCCGGATCCCTCTATTGGAACATGTTGTCTCTGCATCATCCATAGCTTGTTTATAATGTCTCTTCATTCTAGCATTTGATGTGAACAGGCACGCTATGGAAGTCACGCTAATCCGGAAGATACGAGTGAGTATAGCACCCATATCAGATATAGTAAGAATGTGATATTTAATAATGCTGGATGTCTATAAGTACAAGTTTATTTGGGGTGGTAGTATACTAGCTAGTCTTGCTAGTATTTATATTGCAGGATGTCTATATGTATAGGCTTATTTGGGCCAGGTAGTAACATCATAATATTAACAGTACAAGCTAATGCTATACTCTTAGTAGCAAATGATATTCTCACGTCCATCACAGACTATACCTTAAAATATGAGTGAATAGTTACACTGAGCGATGGATGATCCCTATATAGCTTGATGTAGGGCATTTTTGTTCTAAGCCAAAGGTCCCGGATTCTCTTCCTGTGTCCAGGTGTTATTTTTCAATTTATTCGTCTAGAAATATGTTTGAAACCTTATTTATTGTATAACTGGAATACATTCATAAAATAAATAGTTATATTTCAAGAATGATATTATTTTTGAAGGGTTCGACCACGCATACATTGTTTGAACCTTGTCAGTAAAGAGGCGTGTTTTTTCTATTATGTGTTACCAAACACACATATTGTAAAGCACACACCTTTCCAAATGTTTTCAATAAATAAATATATATTAAAATTTGTATTTCTAAAAACTATGTTAGCTGTGTTAATTTAAAAACAGACAGATAAACTTAAACAAAAACATAATAAAGAGTGGTTTTCTCTATTAGTAAATTTAAATTATCGACAGAAACAATTTGAATATACTTACATTAATATTTGGTGGAGCTTGGTGGGTCAATTTAAAACCATTCCCTATCCTGGACAAAAAATAATAATGACGTGCAGCAGGGATAGAAATCGTTTTATTGCGCTCGGTGGCTAAGTTACACCTGTACCATACAATCTAACAACATTCCAGACTGATGACATACCCCCTTTTTGCCCGTGTCATTAGGCATTGTGAAATGTCTGCATACAAAGTACAGAATTACCAACAAGTTTTGTAACCAGATTAATTTGTGGAAACGCTTAACGTTGGGTTCTATTTATCGATTACCAGAATGAGCCCAGAGCACATTTCTCCTGTATGAATTGACTATCTAGTGCTTGGAAAAAAATTAGCTCTCTTTTTCACTAATAGCAATGGATGCTATCGGGTCTTGCCACTGTTCTGGTCGATTCGAATAGTATTTATTCTTAATACATGGGTTCATCATGTTAGTTCGTCATTAAATATATGGCTGGTAGGACTAGACTTATATAATTAAAGGTGATGCCAAAGGCTGAGATATTGTCTAAGTCATATAAAATATGAATTTGTACAGTTAAGTTAAGCATTATGTTTTAAATACAATCTACAAATAATATTTGATCATTTAATTAATATAGTTATTTTATATAATGCATCCTTCAAACTCAAAATAATACTAAAAGTTATTATTTAGTTCACAATAGTATGACACTAGTCTTGGCAAAGAGTATTGAAGTTTTAACATAACATAGGCTTTGGGTTGAATCTCAATTTGTATAATAATGTTGTCTTAATGTGGTGCAAATGCAAAAATAAATTGTGTTCTCCTTTCAATGCAGTATCTAGAATACCATTTTCTCTTTTTGCTAGCAACTATATAAATAATGATTATTTAACAAAGCTCTGGCAGAAGTTACTACAGTGGAACTTGCCAAAAGAAAAGCACAAAACTCGAAGCAATAGTTTAAAACACCATGAGTGAATCCTGTGTAATAGATAAACAAAAATAGTTTGTAAGTTTTATTTTTCATAATGAATGTAGAACATGCTAAGTGAACAGAAAATATTAGTACAGGAAAGAAACTCCCGCAGAAAATTATCCTAATAAAAATAACTAAAATTAATCCTAGTAATTAAACAAGCCAATCCTAAATATAAAGGTAGTGAGAGAAGCCCACAATCTTCCATAACCTAAACAAAGGGGTAAAGACAAAAATGTACATATTATGGACAAAGTGAATAAAAGATTACTATGAAAAATGACCTGGTATTATATATAGTGACCAAAGCAGTCGGGCAAAATGATAAGTATTTGTTAATTCGTCATTTTGAACGGGCAGTATGCATAATGCACCATACTCTCTAGGCAATATGATGTCTTTAATATATATTTTTTAAATAATATGTAATAATTGGCCCTTCCTATATAAAAACTAAAAACTGTTAAACTAGTTAGGTTGGATAGGTTAGGTTAGTTAATGATAGCCTAGTTAGGTTAGGTTAGATAGTTTAAGTTAGATTAAGTTAGTTAGGCACAGATTGGCCGCCACATTAATTATTCCCACCCTGCCAGTGAAGTAGTACCGTACTGTTTCTCACACAGCCGATAGAGTGTGGAACATTATGCATACTGCCTGGTCAAAATGATACATTAACAAATATTTAACACTTTGCCCGACTGCTTTGGTCACTATTCATAATACCAGATCAATTTTCATAGTGGCCTGATTAATCACTTCGTCCATAACATATATACTAAATAAATATCTGGGGAGGGACCCGATATTGTCATAAGGACACAGAAAATTTAGATCTGAGGCCAATCATCCCTCTTAAGGACACATTTATAACACTAAATTAAACCAATTAGAGTTCACAAGACTAGTATAAGGATTACCTACCCTACACTAAGTTAAGCAAAGAACAACATAAAGGCAGACGCAAATTAGCATTCTCTAATCAGTCTTATGCTCCCTGAAGGGGAGCACGAGAGCAAGTTCCATCATGTACTGACCAATTGGTCAGGCCATGATGTTGTTTTAACTGTCGGGATGAGTTTTCTTACTTCGCGAAGTTTATTGAAACACGGGTAAAGAAAATATTTTAATCAGAAGAGGACGCTAGGGCAGAGTCCTTACCCTCTTTGCAATACTAAAGGATATTGGCGTGTTTCTAGAGCTCAGGAAAATATCTTAATAGCAGGACAGCGTTGAGTAACTCCACGATAAAGTTAATCGCCTCAAAGGGCAGTCTTATGATGCTGTCCGGTCTGGGGACTTTGTTTAATCTTGGAGTAGCTAGTTCTCGTGACATTTTTATTACATTTGTGGGTTCGGGTCCATCTAAAAGTATGTAAGAGATGACATCAATGACCACCTCCACGTGAACGATGTGCACTGAGTTTGAGGGGTTGTCATTCGATAAAAATTTCGTCTCTATGTGCTCAGCGAGAGTATAGGTATTTACCTGGTTGGATTAGGCTACCTTGTTCCGTCCAACGATCGGTGGCCTTGGTACGGGGACCTATCAAATTATTCGTCATATAACACAAGGACCTGTCCTTTACGCACAGAATCTAACTTATGTTCTCCCAGACACTCTTCCGGTATTCCTGTATCATCTCACTAACCGCATGGACTTTTTTTTTGTTCCAGTTGTAATTTTCTACCAAGTCTCATTAAAATTTTCCAGGCCTTTTCTCGGATGACTTTTCTCTCTGACGTGCCTGATGATAGAATTGGGGAAGGAAGCTTTTGGGGACCTCTTAGTACGGTTCCTTGGCATCTAAGCTTCGAGTTCTCCCTTGGTAGCAAAAAAATATATGAACTTCCTTCTGCGACAGATTTCTGCTGCCGTTCTAAAGATAAGGGTAGGTTTCAACCTTTCTAAACACATTAGTAAACCAATCCCAGGTCCTGCGCCTAAGGTTGGGGTTTTCAAGGAGTTCGATGACTATGCGCGTCCCAGGTTCACAAGGACGAGATTTTGACCTGAATCCACCTCTTCTAGAAATTTCAAAACCAATAAACGTCTGATCGCTCTAGTGACAACGAAGTCGAGCAATCAACCACGAGCATTCCTAATCCTATAAATCCCCATGAAGGCTGTCTTGAGTAGAAGTCACCACCGATTAAAGCAGCCTGGTACATGGTAGCAATGCTTTCATATCTACTCCAGTGATACATTTGAACCAACGTTGTGGAGAGAAGTAGATAAAAATGAGACGAACTGGGCTGGTTGAGGTCACCAAATGGATAACCGGTGGTTCCATGTGTTGAAGGAGAGGAAACGAGATGGCGTAATTGTTGAGGACCCTTTGGACAAATAAGGCTGTCCTACCCCTGGCCACACCTCTCACGCGTTTTCATCAATGAAACTAACTCTGCTAACGAGAACCTCACTACGGGGGGAAAGTAGGTTATTCCCAAAAGCACCACACCAACATGCTGCCTAACCAGAAAACTGCCAGGCTTAACCTTCTTCCTTGAACTGTTAGAATCCTATAGTGTGACAATGAGCTCCTTCAACATTGGAAAGGGTTTCAGGAGTGAGAATGTGCAGGAGTTGGTGTAATAGGAAAGGGGAAGGAATGCAAGGATTTGTAGGAAGAGGGGTGGTCTCAGGCAGATCTTTAAATTGAGGGAAAGAGGGGTCATCAGGGCTGAACTCTGCGACTGTGGCTTTAGCGGGAGCCTCAGTCTAGGGGAAAGGCGTTGGTCTCTTTATCAACGCATCAGTGAAATAAATTACCATTTTATTTGGTGTTGGAACAGGACTCACAGTCATCTTACGTTCCACAACGCGCCCCAAGTGTTTCTGGCCTTCGCTAAGGCCATTCATCATCCGTTCACAAACCTTGGAGGCTCATATTGTCTCTGCACCATCAGGCCGAGGTGTGAATCCACGAGCAGTGCAGGCACTTAAGGGGTGGGGGGATAGCCTCTCATCCGGACACCCGCCCCTTTCGTGGTCACCATCACAGAACCCTAATCTCAGACTGGCGGGGCAATACTTTCACATATGGCCGAACCGGTAGCAGTTCTTGCACTGAACTAGGCCACTGGGTGAATTATACTTCTCTAACGAGTTGTGGAGTCCACACAGGACTGTAAGAGTATATTTATTTCCTTGCAGTATGCTCCCCGGTAGTTATAAAGATGACGAGGTCAAGAAATTACGGCCTCACTCCTGTCTTCCGGTTCCATTTACATTGAGAAAACATTTGAGTGATGGTTTTAATGGTGAATCTCATCTCCATCAGATCTACCTTGACGCCACCCTACTTTGTGTTGGCCAAAAGTTTCTTGGCAGCAACTCTGACCAACCACTCCTTGCCCAGCTTGTAGAAATAGTGTTGGACACCGAGATTAGACTGAAGCCTTTGGAGGCTACGGTAAGATCCAACTGAACCATCCTAAAGTCAAGCACGATCTTACGACTGCCTTACAGTCTCCACTGGCCCTTGAAACTCGGATCTAATAGTCCTCGCCACATTGGAGTAGTCATCGACATTTCACAGGACGATGAAAGGGCCTTGAGGGGCTTATGGATTGGCCCACAGACACTGGGGCTTGGTTGGGGTGGAGAGTGATTTGAGTTGTTACTCTTAGGTTCCCGTTACTTCCCACCTTGGCCTGACTAAGGAAAACTCTGGCCCGGGCCACTTTTAATCGTTTTACACTGCCAGAAGTACCGTCTGAATGGTTATGGTTGCCCCCTGGAAGCCTCTTGGCAGGGGAATTATGGTCTGAAACTTTTCAGACTCATTACTAGACTTCTATCTTGACTCGCTAAACATAAACGAGGGGTCTAAGCCTAAGATAAATTTCTCATTTTCCACAGATTCAAGGAGGCTGTCAATGTGTGGGTAGCGCTTTGTCTGGTCTTAAGAATTTGACGATAACTCTTGCTAGGTGCTTCTTTTCGCACGACACCTCTGAGAAGGGGCGAATCCTTTTGTAGGCTGCTGCTTCAGTGCACCTCCCCGGTAATTTGGAAAGTCGTGTCAGTAGCCTTGTTGGCTCTGGAAAGGGCCATATTGTCTCCTGTTCTGATAAGATCAGTTGACTCGGGTTGGCAGCCACATGTGAAATGTTTGTCTCAAAAAGGTGAAGGCCCCCCCTGCCCGCCCTCCCCTCCCGGTTCAGCCCACGCTGGAGATATCAGTTCTGCTATGGTCAAACTTCTCATATAGGCTGCCACTTGCATGCACTTTAATTTGTAATTTGAGAGTAGTGATTTGAGATATCAGTCTAGCAACCTTGTTAGCCCTGATAATGGCAGGTAATTCATTTGCCATGGCCAGATGCACGCTCACCATCGGGATTTGAAGTGGCCCCTTTAGCTATGCCTGGATCATAGCTCGCTCTAACCTCCGTGGTAGCTGGAAAGCTCGTGCCTGTGGACTTTTTGGCCCTTTAAAGAGCAACAACAAATAAATACTTGGTCATCGGGCCAGTGGAGGCCCACTTGCCACCAGACACAAGTTCAATTCTGACCAGTGGTACCTTCAGGGACCCCATTGGCTGGTAGGTTCAAGCAACAGAGCATGTGAAAGTCTGGTAAGCGGGTTCTCAGGCACAAGTAGCGAGTAGATTCCTTTTGTGGAGGTCACACCGTAACAACTTAATATAGAACAATATATAAATCTTAGTAAGCCCAAACCCATCACCCAAATATTTTATAGTTAGTTTTCAGAAAAAATCAGACTTGTAAGTATTCCGTTATTATCACCAGGAATTAAACTGGGATAATCTAGACTGGTAGACGACCACCCCAACCTGTTGTTCTTTTTCTACTCTATTTCACAATCTTTAATAGGATTTATAAAGTTTTCATTATTTACAATCTTACTAGTATNCCACCCCAACCAATTGGTCACGTGACAAGTTAAAGCTAGTAGAATTTGTCTCTTGGCACTTGCAATTTTATCAATATTTGCCAATTTGGAAGAATGGCACCTGGACACGGAAATCGAACATTGGAGCCTGAGATTAGGGTTTCAATGACATATCCAGGATTCATCCCCTGTTGAGGGTCATTCTTCACTCATAGCTTAAGGCAAAGTCTGTGTGGACGTGTGGGTATCTTCACCTAACAAGGAGCCACCAGATACCACAACCACCGGTGACTCGGAGACTTCAGGTGTCTTTTTTCAAAATTTACAAATATTATATTTAAAAAGGCTTATATACATCTAATTAGCCTTTACATAGTATATGCTTCACTACGTACATACATTAAACTGTAAATGCATTCGCTTACTTACATTATATCAATACTACAAATACCGTATAGCAGCAGGTGAGCTTATAGCTAACTTTGGACCAATTTGAACTAGGAGTCGCACGGTATATGTCACCAAAATATCATTAAGACTAATATAAGTTATATTCATAAGGATTTAGTAAGGAGAAATATAATAATAATTATTCAAAGGAACGCCTCATAAACAATAACAAAATGATATAATTAAAAATGAAAAGATAATAAGTGTTATGAAATATAAGGTAAAAGTTAAGGCCGCATTAAATTTAATTAGCAAAAAAAATATTGAGTTTTTAAGAAAAGAATCTTTGAAAAATTAAATGAAATACAGATAATGACAAGTCTGAATATAATATATGTTATATCATATAGAAGAGAAAACAGATTAAACAACAGAATACTTGTAAGATTGTAAATAATGAAAACTTTATAAATCCTATTAAAGATTGTGAAATAGAGTAGAAAAAGAACAACAGGGTTAAAATACAGGAAACATATTAAAATTAGAACAGGAATACAATAAAAATGAAAAATCACATATTCTAAGGCTATAGATTAAATGATTAAAACATTATAAAGAAAGATATTAGGTTTCATAATAAATTAAAATAATTAACATTTTACTGTAATACTGTTGATAAATTCACAATTGTCAAAAGGAGAGTTAAAATTATAACCAATGAAAGTGAACAGGGTATATTAAGGCAGAAAATTGTTTGATAGAAGTTAGAAACGTTAATTATACGAGTAAAACTTGGAAGAAAGAAACAAAATTATGTAGAATAGGAAATAATTGTTGAATATATAAACGTTCCTTAGCTGATATTTAGTTACACTCCCTAAGCCTTGAACGCCAAAAGGCAGGTTGACCTGACTACATGTTTCAACGTACAAACATGCATCAAAATGTTAATTATTTTAATTTATTATGAAACCTAATATCTTTCTTTATAATGTTTTAATCATTTAATCTATAACCTTAGAATATGTGATTTTTCATTTTTATTGTATTCCTGTTCTAATTTTAATATGTTTCCTGTATTTTAAACCTGTTGTTCTTTTTCTACTCTATTTCACAATCTTTAATAGGATTTATAAAGTTTTCATTATTTACAATCTTACTAGTATTCTGTTGTTTAATCTGTTTTCTCTTCTATATGATATAACATATATTATATTCAAACTTGTCATTATCTGTATTTCATTTAATTTTTCAAAGATTCTTTTCTTAAAAACTCAATATTTTTTTGCTAATTAAATTTAATGCGGCCTTAACTTTTACCTTATATTTCATAACACTTATTTTCTTTTCATTTTTAATTAGATCTTTTTGTTATTGTTTATTAGGCATTCCTTTGAATAATTATCATTAAGACTTGTTTAATTATAACGAGGAAGTTGAGGCTTGAATATGGGACGGGTGCCTTGGGGTGGTATTCTTATTCCTTTCATACGCTAGTGTGGGTGCATTTTCCCCCAAGATAAAGTCTCCAATAATTTTTATTTTTAATTTACTTATTAAAATATACTTTGTACAAACTATAAACTAGGATCTGTCTACGTTCTATCTGGTACTATAACAATCACTGATATTCTATTACTTTCCAAGAGTCACAACTAGCAAACGATCTCTCTTAAAGGCTCTGCCTAGTCCTCATACTGCGATGGAGTTTATTTTCTGTGTATTTTTTAATGCAGATCTGACGATACAAAGAAAGAATCGTCAAATAGTTAGACTATTTTGTTGTGGCCGTAACAACAAATGGTAGCATTGGTTTAAATAAATATAAATATATTCTCCTACAAAAAAAAAATAATATGCAGAACCGCAACGATTCGCGTAAAACGACGCTAAATATACATTTTCACGTCTAATTTTTAATTTACTAAACTCAAAAGGTAAGTGCTGATCACAATATTCTGTTGGTACCTTTAAACTTCTTTTGGTGTCAAAACTTTTTTTTTAAAATAAACCACGAGGCAGTTAAAGATTGGCAATGAGCTGCCGTTTTCTAAAAATTGCCGCTCTTGATAATTGCCATATTGGAATAATTAGTCTTCCAGCTTCCTAATGGTCTAGAGATGGAATGCGGTGCTCCCTGGAACATTCGATCCCATACAGTCTACCAGCGGTGGATAGCGGCTGAACTGTTTGCGGTAGTCAAGGGGCTACCGTTGGAATGTGTTCGCTCGGCCTCTGTGGGTTACAATAGGGGGCCGTCGCACCCTTATCAGACTTACACCAGAGTAAACATAGAAACAGTCTGGGGGTGGGGGATTTTATTTTACTGCAAAAATGTTGGCATCGTTGATTTTTTTTATCGCTCCACGTCTCACTAACCACCCAGGATATTTGTACGCTTAAGGGAGGTTAGGGTAAGGCCTAAAGAAAAAACAGTCATACCTTAAAAACTATATTCTAAAATTAAAAATATAATATGTAAGCATTTACTCCAACATATCAGTTCCTTTAAAATGCAAACACCATTTGGCTAAAGTTATTAAAATAGGTAGAAATTATTTTTTAGTACAAACCTGTACTCTGCGTACTCTTGAAGGACTAAGTGGGCGAGAGTACGAACTGCGTCAGCCAAGGGTCCGCGACTCTTGTCATCAACAATGGTCCCGTATGTAAAGGCCTCTGTTTCTCATATTCAGACTCATTATTTATTTTTTATCTTACTGACACAACCTTTCCCTCCATCTTATCCTCTCGTTTTATCTTTCGTTTCTTTATTAAATCTCTTTCTTTTTCTCTTTGCAACTATTCTTAACTAAGGTTGATTAAATTATCTCTGATTTTTTTTACTTTAATTTCTATCTCGGTTTCTTTTGGTAGAGGTTAGAGTTCTGAGATGGGCGTGTGGCGTTGCTGAATGAGTGAACCTGTAAAAGTACTTGGTTGGTTATGCAAGGCTCTGTATTAGCTTGAGAAGAGGGGCATGCTAGAAGCTGTGCAGAATCATCTCCTTCAGGGCTAGCTTGATCCCCTAATATCGCGGTGACTGAGCACATATCTGTAGGTGATCATGGTGATTACTACTAAACAACATGGTGTGCCCAATTGGTCAGTACGTGTCAGAGTTTGATCTCACGCCCCTTCAAGGGAGCGAGAAGCCCTACGACTTGGGAACTTTTATTACCACTGACCACTACCATCTTGCTCGCGGAAAGTGACCAGAGACAGGGAAAATCGTTATAGAACCGATATTCTTGATATAAATAAGGATTTTGAAACTATTGTAATGCCAAAAATGGCAAAGGTATTTAGTCTTGTAAGACTACTCAGATAGCGTTGTTCAGAGCTCACACGAACTCCGAGCCGTTGCCGTACTAATTCCTTAAGTTCTAAGGCCAAAATATTACAAAAAAACATGTAAAATAGTTAGTATCCATAAAACCTTCAGATCATGAGTAAAACTGTACACTCAAGTGTCACTATAATCGTATCTAGTTGCACAATGACTGGCGGTTACTAGTTTCCCGCCAAGTATTACCAACTTTGCAGAAATATCACTGCCTACTTTTAAATGATGCATACTCTAGGTCGAACCTCCCTTACCTTAATGAGATTGTGATGAAAAGAGTATAATCAAGTTGAAACATACTCGTATTTGAAGGGAAATCATTTAAGAGAAAAAATTGCAGTACACCAGGATGAAATTTGAACCCTAGCCCTTCCACTACCAGCATACTTAACTAGATGAGCTTGACGTTTAGACTGCTTGTCCACCGAATCAGGTGATATTTGTTTTTTTAAATCTCATCAACTTCTCATTTGGAACATAGGACCGTGAGAAAACTTCGCCCATCATTTGTTAGGCTTATGTGAAACCAATAATTGATAAAAAAAACATCCATTTATTCCCCTTTAATAATTTTTGTTAGTATACTTACAGCTTGTCGGTACCGTGCCTATTTTCGTGGATAGCTGTGTTTCTAGGGTTGAAGTGCTTGGTGTGTGTGTGACATTGTATTGTCACTTGTCCACCACACCGCCCACGTTACAACACACACGTCAGCAGAGCTCTAGTGGCCGCGGTGGCACGTACCATAATTATTGTAGTCCTATGATCACCTCGCACTGACAGAGAGTCGACAAAACAATATGCTTACACTGTCTCCCTTATGGCTCTTCAACAATCAGTCGTATCAGCGTGTCGGTTACTGTGCATTTCAGAAGTGTGATCACAAAACTCAACATCTAACATTTCGTCGAAATTTGGATTTTGAGGGATTATCATGTTTTACTAAAAGACAGATCGAATGGTTCAAACAAAAGAAAGAAAAACTTAATATCCCCTGGGTTAAAATATAGAGAAATATAAGAAATTTGATCAAAAGTCAACATCTACAGATTCAAAGTTTTATGCTCCTTGCATATAAAAACCGCGAATACTTTTGTTTTTAATTTAGCTCGGCTGACATTATTAATATTGTTATAGATTTCTAAACACATCTATGTATATTCGTTTTTCAATGTTATTAACGTACAGCTTTATTCTTTGTTATGATCTTATTATTAGTTTTCACTTCTGTTTGTTCTAATTTGTTTGATTTAATTAAGTTTTGAGTGGCTTGTTCAAATATGGAGGGAAGTGAAGATTATATAAATCCAATACATGAAATAAGAGGTGGAATAATGCATTCTATATTAGTAACCCTAGGAGGAAACGTAATAAATATACACGGCTGGATAAACGTGAAATCGGAACGGAATGCAGCCATGGCTTGTTGGATGCTGTTCCAAATTCAAGACAATGCAAATGTCTGGCGGATACAGGAACTTAAAATGACAGGATTGGTAAATATTAACTAAGCTATTATTTATAATATAATGAAATTGATTTAATCGTATTTAAACATAAATTATTTTTTTAAGATCTGTATTGATTAAATGTTAATGGTACCTAATAGAGGCAAAATTGACTTGGTGATTTATTGTTACATACTGTTACTAAAGGTTTACGAGAAAAGCTATACAGCAATATAACTAAAGTCAGTCCAGATATATTCCTTTTGAAACACGTGTCATTTATAAGACCTAGCTGATCATCGGTCAAGGAAAGAGGAAAAATACTAATTATAGGTCAGTGATCATTTATATTATATAAATATATATTAATTTAGCACCACATCTTACTACCTATTAGGGTTATACGCTTATGTACTAATTACGCTGATGGTTTTAGGGATTAGGAAGGTTATATTTATAGTAAATTTACCCGAATTGGCGTGTAGGTAGAGTGGAACACCATTTTGGAAAAAAAACACCCTCAGTACACCCAACCGAGATTCAAACCTCAATCTCCCCATCATCTGCAGTCTAGTCTACTGCCAGAGTAGCACGTTAGACCATGAGGCCAGCGAAGCGGGTGATATCTATAGTAATAGAACGAAGAGTTTGTCTGTCTGTGTGTCTGTCATTGACATTGTATGATATATATCGCATAAAGATGACTTGAATTTAAATATTAGTAGTCCCTGTGCACGAACATACCTCAGGACCCGATGTTCGTGCGTTCAGCACCGGCCTTGGGTCGACGGATTTTTATTGGGTGATAAATATCCGTAGCACAACTTCCTTTGAAGGAGAAGTAAGGACGTCGGCCCATTGTCGATTATGGTACGTGTATGTGTAAATAAATACCTTTCCCGTTAAAATTTGTTAAGCTCATTTCTCTCTCACTCAAATGCATATGCATACTTGCACTTATAGGGTATAAATGAATAAGTGTGATTTAAGAGGAAATGTTTCTTAGTTTACGTGAAGGAACAGTGAAAAATATTTTAAATAAATCCGTCCCGAGTGCGCCCAGATGGAATTCGATCAATTACCTCATCATCCCCAGAAATCCAGTATATTGTAAGGTTGACGCTTGAGGCCAGTTAATCACCGATGCGAGGAGTCAGCCTATACATATTTATAATGAGAACTAGGGTATTTCTGTGTATTTTGGAATGCTCGTTTAGTAAGACAAACAAAAAGTAATCTAGTCCATTTCGAGTAAGTAATTTAAAATCTCAATCACTTTTTTCGGAGTTGGAATTCAATCAGTATGTAACGCGTAGCTTTGATCGCCTGTCGTGTATAGACAGATAGATCCATTGTTTACAGGCAAACGGGTGTGTTTATTTTTCAAGTGCAAAATCCCCCCCTCCCCCTCCCCCGTTGTGTGATTGGTCTGATGGAAGGGGGCAGTGAAAATGCGGGGGAATATCCTACCCCACCCCTCGCGTGATCCCTGACAAATCATTTCAACCTCCACGTTGTATTCACGCGGTCTAAAGCGTCAGGCTTACGATGGATTGGATTCCTGTTGATGGGGAGGTCAAGGTTCTAATCTCGTCCGGCTGGACTGGAGCTGTTTTTATAAATGTGATATTTATTTGGGCGTTACCACAACTGTCGGTGACCTGGTGGTCTAGATGCAAGGTGTCGGACTTCTGTGCTGAAGGTACGCGGTTCAATCTTCGGTCCTGGCACAGATTTATTTGACTGACAAACCCTTCCTTCACCTCTGACAATACGTGTATTAATCACAACTTGTGAATGTGTAGAATACCAGACCTCCACCGTGGTTCGGATTCCACGTTAAACTGTAGGCCCTCCATGTCATCTCACAATCACCCTACCATTACACATTAGCGTAAGTGCTTACAACCCAAACGTGTAGTAAGACGCGGTGCTAATAATAATAATAATAATAATATAACACAATCAGTTCACACTAATTTGGGTGCATTTCCTTTAATTATTATTGTAATGTTGTAGTAAATAATCAACAAAGGTACAGGTAATTACACTTATTATTATTATTACGTTTTTATTTGAGGTATTTAAGGTTCATTCTCAAATTGAGGGACAAATAGGAAATACAAAAATAAAAAATTCAGGAAAATTATAATTTATTGCCTAATTACACAAATATCATTAAAGAAGTAAGTAATAATAC
>CABFOW010005337.1:0-10611 GCA_902141385.1 Timema californicum | reverse complement strand
TCGGCCCCTCTAATCCCCCAGTCAAGTGATAAGGTCGCTACCTACCCGCTAGACAAGGAGGGAGACAGAGAGAACAAGGAGCGCAGCCAGGGCAAACAACAAGAGCACGCTGGTCCCGCTGTTAGGTACTAATCTTGTTACAATATGTTAAAGAATCTTGTTGAGTGGTAAACGTATTCTATTAGACACATAATGATTGTTAGATTGATAGATTTGCACTATAGTGAAGCGAGTATTTTGTAAATAATCTCTGTTTTGTTGTTTTTAATACTTGTCATTGTTTAACAATAGATAAGTACAAATTTGATATATACATATTTATTTATTTGTTTTGTTCCTAACTCACCTCAAAGGTTCCCTTGTACGTTCAAAAAAATAAGAATTCTCTCAAATTAAAACATAATAAATAGTTGTGAATTGATTGTTAGTTAGTCAAAGAATAAAAGATTATTGTTAAAAATGGAAGTACATAGGTATGAATGGCAAGTGGGAGGGGAATTGTTTTAAAATAACGCCCTAACCAGGACACAAAATGAGGTGCATCAGATGAGGAGATTTCTATATTGTGTTACGTGTCCCATTCAATCAAATGGATTATACCTGGGACTATGTAACCTTCCGCCAGCAAGGTGACATTCTTCATTGATCTCGCGTGTCAAAATGTTGCACACTCCCCTTCCAGAGCTCTCGACAGGTTTGGTATCTGGTCTAGCCTGTGAAAACTCCTCACCTGATTCATTCCATGTTCAGATTGATAAAAGAGAATTAAGAGTACACCACCATTTTATCAGTGCTAGCACGCACCTGCAAAAACAAGAGGGCCGGGAAGTTCGATCATTTTTTGTGTCTGAAAAGAACTGGGAATACACACGAAATTTGGCTGAGTAAGTAAAAACTACTTGCATATTTATTAATATGGGACATGTAAATGAAATCTTATAATAATAGGTATTTGGATGAATGAAAAAAATTAACGGAAGAATTAAGAACGTTGATTCAAACATGTATTATTACCCCTTAAACAATGGTGGTGAGGTTGGAGCACCATGTAGGTGCAGTTATTTCACCCTGAGGAGATCATTGTGATGATAATGATAATGTGGTGCCAGTAGATGTCTTAAACTTAACTTAAGCGTAATTAACCATACCATGGCAACCATAAGTGGAACTACCCTCCTGGTAAAATACCAGTGGTACATCCAGGGGTTGAACCCGGGACCTCTAGATCACTGGCCATGAATGCTGACCACTGAACCAAGAAGATGTATATCGCTTTTGTGTTGAAAAATAATACCTTTATTGGGATACTATTCTTACCTCTCACTATTATAGAAAGCGGGTGTGATAAAGTATGTTTTCTCCGGACACCCCCTTATTAGTTTTCCGTGAAAGAGAATGTAGTTTCAAGGTAAGCCTTCTGAATAGAAGGATCGGAATGTAATTCTAATTTAACTGATGCAGAGTTAAAATAAAGTAGAAGTGGCTCGCAGAAAGCATTTTACAGGCAAGCCTTTCATTGTGGCAAGAGTTTTCATCTGAATTCCTTTGTATGTAATTTAATTTTGTAAATTTATTTCATCACTAATACCACACTAGTGGCAACCTAGACAAAGACTTTAGACTCATCTAGTCCTGTTTCACTTTGACGGTGAGGTCCGCGGGCCAATTTTAAAGACTCTTATGTAATTTAATTTTGTAAATTTATTTCATCACTAATACCGCACTAGTGGCAACTTAGACAAAGACTTTAGACTCATCTAGTCCTGTTTCACTTCGACGGTGAGGTCCGCGGGCCAATTTTAAAGACTCTAAATTCCCTTTAAAGGTTTCATGAAAAAGAGTGTCCAAGTCCAAATGAGCATGATACAAAATAAAAAAAAATGCCTCATCTCTACAGATGTCCTGTCGCGCAGCTGTAGAGCGGAGCACATTAAGAAACCAATTGCATTGACGTTAGAGTCAATAGTTAGCGCGACTCCCGAAAATTATATTCTCATAAATCTTCTCACGTTTCCGCGTTAGTTACGTTTCAGATGGCACCACAAGGCACTCTGGACCTCTAGACTGCTTACGAGCCACTTATACATCTACTGCGGATGCAGAACATGTCCGCCAAACTAGTTTGTATGTGACGGATATGTTATCATTACAAAGGGTTGGTTAGATTTTATTAAAGTTGAGTGTACAAAGCAAATCTGTATTCTGGGACTATCTGGCCAGCACAACCCCGGGTGCCCCTATTTGAGCATTAAAATGCGATTTCACCTGCTCTAACGAGCAAAATGTCAGGGAACAAACACAATATATTTTGATTGATGTTCCTCCCCAAACAATGAAGAACGATACTAAAATTAATGGTTTTGGAAGAGGATATTTTTGTTCATAAGCGGCTATGACGACGACTACCAACTTAATCAAAAAATTGCGAGGAATATAAATGATTGAACAAATAAATATTATTGTGATTTTTTATGTGGATGTTTTCTTGAAGAAGTTACTTGAAGTTGACTTTGTGGGGTATGGACGGGGAAGGGGGGAGAGTATTTGCACTCACCTAATAAACAAACTTTAGGACCTTCCTTAAATTGTTATTATCCTTGAAAAAGAACTTAAAATTATTCATAGAAGTTTTTGAAATGTATTAATAATTAGTTAAAACTTCAGTTATATTATTTGTTTCCTTATACAACCATAAAAATATCAAAATAATACAAATGGTTTCTCAACAAACAAATAAAATTGTTAAAAATAACTCAACACTCACTTGAAACATCAAAATAATTACTACCCGAACAGATAACAATAATTTAATAATAATATCCCACCCCTCTGACAGCGATGTTCAAGGAGTTGGACTCTTGCTGCACTTGGTAGCTGAGGGAGAAGGAATTCAGGGGAAGGGAGGGGGGAGTCCATCAACCTGATAATTTCAACATGCTTCTCTTATCAGCTCTCAATAGATAATAAGTTTGCATTTTCTTCCTTGATAAATCTCATTACAATATTGTTTTTAAATGTTAGTATAATCTAGGGTTACATCTACTTTCTAAAGCTATAATGTCTGCAAAACACTAATTTTAATATCTATAGGCGATAGTCATAGACTAGTGTCGCACTAGTAAGCGTATAAATACAACGACTCTGTGTTGTGCTGAAACATATAACGCGTCATTATCGTACGTAAATTTATTTAAATCACAAGATTGTATTATTTTTATTGTTTTTTTAAGCAGGCTGTTGTAGGCTTGATTAAGGAGATTACAATCCTGGTTTTATACGCATCTCGAAGTCAGGGGGGACCTGGAAAGTCGAGAATATTGTGAAACCGGGAAATGTCAGGAAGAAATCAGGAGAATTTTAAAAAATAACTGAACTTTTCAGATATGTTCGAAATAATATTAACTACAAAGCACAAGAGCCCAGACCAGTTTAAACTATTGGTTATATCTCCAGTTCATAAACATTTTGTAAAGATCAATGATATATTATTTTGTCTTTAATAATTCTTCTCTCAAGAATGTAATAGATAACTAAAGTAATTATTTTTTCATCCATAGATTTGTATATAAGAAACTGTGAAAAAACCTCTATAGCGTCAGTCCACAATAATTGAACCTTATCGACCGATCGGCTAACTTCTGTTGGCAAGGTTAATGCCAACTTCCGCTGATTGAAGGTACAAGTGGTAGTCAGCACAACAAACTTTCCAGCCATTAATCTCAATTCTCTAGATCAGCGTCGCTACTTTTTCATTCAAGTAACTCGTTAATTGTTCCTCACTAGGTTGAGTTGACCTGTGATTTAGACCCAAACTAATGTTCAGTTCAGAGCTATTTTGGCTGGATATAATGACTAATTACAACTAATTTGTGAAAAATCAAATGAACGTCAAACTCCAATTAGCATTAAGTAGCTTGTAAATACATTTCTATCTCAGATTACATATAACATAGGAAAGATAGCTAGACTTTATATAAATTTGTTAAAAGGTATCTGTCGGTTACAGAAGTTACTGAAACTATTCTCATAAATTCATGCGTAAGTTCAAATGAACAGTAGCTGTCACTTATAACAGTAACTGGCCCCGTGATGTGGTGGTCAGTGCACCTGGCTACGTGTTTAGGGATCTCGACTTTGATTCCTAGCTGGCACCTTAGTTATTTTTATTTGAAAGAGGAATCACCTTAACGGTCACCAAGGTTTGGTTAGTTAATAATAATAATAATAGTTAGCACCACGTCTTACTACCCGTTCGGGTTATACGCTTTTGGTTAGTTAAGCTTAAGTTAGGTATAAGTGTTTCCACTGGTTCCAAACCCTCATCTCATCTCATTTTATCTCATCTCATCGAGACATGGAAAGAGCTTCCATGGAAAGGATGTACGGTTAGTACCTACATTAGTACCGGCTAATTTTCCCACAAACTGGGCTACGATTTATGTAACCCAGAAGCACAATATTATATTATTATTTTTAACATTAAATATATACACCTATAAAAATAATAGTAATGAGTATGAATGTGGGGAATGCCAGGCCTCCACCGTGGTTCGGATTCCACGTTAAACTGTAGGTCCTTCATTTCATCTCACAATCATATGTACGATTAGTACCTACATTAGTACCGGCTAATTTTCCCACAAACTGGGCTACGATTGATGTAACCCAGAAGCGCAATATTATATTATTATTTTTTACATTAAATATATACACCTATAAAAATAATAGTAATGAGTAATGACAAATCAGGACTGTGGAGTCAGTGATCCAAGACTTTGAACTCCTTCATAAATTGCAAATATATGAAAAAAATTTATAGTAGTGAATTCCCTGCAGTAAATGGTAGCACAATCCATTTAATAATCATCCCTTGAATCATCAAGCTACTTAGGACCATAATTCATAATTCATATAACATATTTTAATTAAAATTGCAACAATTTGTGGGAGCCCTGGAGCAGTAGCCATCATCTTCCCTTAAATATGAACCTGAATTTATTGGTACAGTATTATAAGTATTTATTTTGAAGCCAAGGTCAAAGTCAGTACACTTTTACTGACTCCATCCAAAATTGCTTCCGACCCTTGATGACACTGTAAAATATTATCAATGCTGGTAAAAAGATGCAGTAAATATGTTTGTATTTTCTAACCCTTGTTCCATGACAAAGTCCTATTTTACTCCCCGTTTCGGACTCAAACTAATGACTCTGATAGGAGTGCCGTGTCACCAAGCGGACATGATCTTATCCTGCCTAGGGTTTGTTAATGCAGTGTCTAGGACTCGAACTGAGAGCTGGAGCACGTTCACGCATATATTTAGAGTGACGTTCCCCCCTTCACCCCTACCAAAGGGCCGCTATTTCTGTCTGTGTGCATTACTCTAGCATCATGTGCATTATTATGTAAATATTCTCAGAAGGGCGTGACGTAGATAACTAGGGCTGAAAGCTGTCCCGAGTAATCTTGAAGTATCGGTAGGTGTCAACAAATGCTTTTTACTCCTCTGTTGGAAGATTTTCTTATCACGCTCACATATTAATTATATGATTAATTAGGAAAGTAATGTTCAGTACACACACGAAACATCAATTATTTTTAATATGACATTTTAAAGTTTTGCTACATAGTTTGCTAAACAACATTATTTTTTTCCTTTGATAGCGGATTTATAACTTCCTTTTTTCATTCTATGTATAATTAAGGTAAAATATAAACTAACAGAATATGGAAAAGAGGAGCAAATAGTAGGAAACAGAGAGGCAATAACTGGGACGGATGGTAGCAAAAATCACAAATAAAAGATATTTATAATCAGTGAGCCGGGGTCGAACACTTTTCTCCAGATTCGGGCGGTATCATTACGTTTTTTTAAATTAATTTATATTATATAATTTTGCTATTTAATTCACCTTTAAGTATAAGTGATAATATTTTATTTAGATTTAAAGTGTTTTAGAATATGATTGCAGTTTTAATAATTTAATAATACTCCAATACAATACTATGATGAGACATTTGAAATGAATATACACATATATTATTAATATTAATTTATATAGGAGTTGTAACCCCGCTTCCCCCTTAGTACGGCCTTGTTTTTCATTCAAGTTATTCAAGAATAATCCTGTTTGGCTTTTGTCTAGGATCCTCATCAATTATATATAGAGAGTGCGCATCGGGGGGTGCGTGGATTATACTTCAAGCCCGTGTAATATTGTGTTCAGGTGATGGGCATTTTGTTGTTTTAACCCTGACCTGATATATATATTGTTTATTTTCTAAATGGTTTACCAAACTCCCTCCACAATGATGTGGGTACATTTCTTTTAAGATGTACACCCCTAATTCCTAACTAATTAGTGTAAATCTACCGATGCAATGTTGTCACGCACCTCTAAGCCTAGGCCAATCTGGAAAGTCAAGTATTTCACAAAATAAAATGAAAAATACTGTAATATTTGTGAGTTTAGGACATTCAACTCCAAGCCTATGCCTTTGCATGAAATAAAAATTAACTTCAGAACGGACATAAAGTTGAAACAAAAACCATAAATGCTTAAATAATTCTAAAAATAGTCCTGCAGTGTAACACAATTATTATTTTTATCTTTAAGTAGTTTTATTGTAAAGGTATTTTTTTATAAATCCTCTACAGCTTAGGCTATTTGGCTTGGTCACGAAAATGTCCTCTAAGAGTCTTCCTGCCAGGATGTAGATTAAAAAATTCCGTGGCGGTATATATATCTGTAGAATAGGAAACAAGAGAAATTTAGAATTAAAAAGTAAGTCAATGTTTTCAAGGCGCAAATGTTAAAGTGACTGTAAACTCGTCAGAGGAAGAAGGAAAGAGTTTCCAGCACATAGACAATAGCCCTGTCGGGGTGAACTTCTCATTTTCTTTCCTCTTTGTCTATTTTGTACATTGGCGTCTTAGTGCACTTAAACTGTTTGGATGCGTCAAGTTAAGATGCAACCCGCTTCGCAAAATAACTTCGGAATCTCCATCGTCATTAAGAACTAAGTAAACTGGTTCAAACCCAATATAGCTTACCTTCTACCGGTTACGTTTTTCTCCTTGTAACATTGGATTGCATAACAACATAAGTTTCCCCATCAAGATAAATCATCATATTTTAGACACCAATAGCATGACTTCACAAAAGTAATTTATAAAGATTAAATTTTATTTCTGTGTATATTAACTATCCAAAGCGTCAAGAAATATGGAAATTTATCATGAAAAACCTGGAAAATATAGGAAATTTTGTATTAAAGAAAATATTAACAACCTTGAGACATCCCGGACAGGAAGTCAGACGTGGTGAAAATAATAAAACATGCCAGGGTTTTGACTTAATCTGTTAATAATTTACTCTATATATGAGAGTCTTTCTTACCTTTGTGAAGCAAGAGATTTTTTTGAAGCTGCTACTGTAGGCAGTTTATTTTTAATTAGTACAGCTTACTACAGAAGTTGGACATCACTCCCAAACACGTAAACTCCATTTGTATTGAAATACAGTAGGCTCTCTTTGAAGGGTTACACTATGGAGTGGCTTATAAGATATGGTCATAGTATAGTTCATAGCGTTAATATGGCTGCCTTTCAGGGTGAACGAAGCTAACCATGTAAAATATAATGTAATATCGGTTGTTGTTTAGTTTATAAACAGGGCTAATGGAAGAGTTAAACCAATGTTGATAGAGTTGAGTTAGCTGATTTATTCTCAGAGTTGCAGATCACAGTAACGAGCCCTTATCCTCTTTGTGGGATTAGTTGAAATAACATGAATTTGTGGTATGCATTATATAGTATGAAAGATAAATTTAAACTCGTCTATCTTGTTCATTTCCCCTTCAGTCGACAGAAAGCAGCACTGTCGCAATTCACACTATCGCCCCATTGATAAGGCAAGTTTTCTATTTTCTTTTTTATACCTTGTAGTTAGGGGCGTAATATATTTACGGGGTAGGCGGGGGGCGAAATAGTGCATTTTTCCAATTCTAGACGTTTTGAAATTAGAAAAATTATTAGGTAACCAGGGATAGTGCAAGGGCAACGTTGAGAACACTGGGGGGCTGGGGAGTATGGAATAATTTCAACACAATCTACTAAAGAAGTTATCTACTTTCAATGTTTGATAAGCTATGAAGTTGGGAACTTTTTAAGAGTAGGTATCAACAGTGGGGAAATTTAAAATTCGTCTCTACAGGTCTGCGGGAAAGAACTTTCATAATTGAAGGAACCATGGTACTGAGTCATTCTAGAATTTTCTAACTCAAGATCTCGACTCTCCACAAAACTCCCAATTTTCAGGCTTTTCCTAAATATTGAAAGGGGGTTAGCTCTCCCTTACTCCCCAGGGCTACGCCCCTGTTTGCGACTACAGGCAAGTAATATCTATCAGTGTTGAGTATTGAGGTCGAAGTGGGCCACACACACGATTGTTCGCTTGCCCATAAAAGTTATATCCACCAATGGGAGGGAAGAACTGCTCAACTTGGCACGCTTGACTCGATAGGGTATTGGCACATTTCATATGATCGTTCAGAGTAATATGTTGTAAAAATGAGAAGCGAGGAGTATTGAGTATTACAATGTGAAATAGCTGTTGTTGGGAGATGTCCAAGACTACAACATTCTTGGTAATACTGCCCTTATTTCTACATTTAAGATGATATTTGAATCATAAACAATGTTTGTTTTATTGAACCTGGTTCTATCACTTAATACAATAATTACATTGAGTTCAGGATACGAGGATATCGAGGAACATTTTCATTCATTTATTATTATTATTATTTAGCACCATGTCTTACTACCGGTTCGAGCTATACGCTTAAGCACTAATTACTCTAATGGATTAGAATTTGGTAGGTTGAATTTTAGATGAAAGGAGCCCGCATTTGAGTGGAAGGAGAGTGGAAAACCATTTAGGAACCCCCAGTTCACCCGACCAAGACTCGAACCTCGATATCCCCGCCCTCAGCAGTCTAGCTAAACACGAAACTAGTGTGTTAGCCAACTATGCCACCGAGGCGGGTGATATAGAGGAACTGTCCCCGCATGTTTCTTGGAGGAGTAGAGGGAAACCACCTAGGAAAAACCACGCTACACACGCATGGCTAGGATTTTCGAGCCTTGATCACCCCTCCACGGGGAACCTTGTTGTTTGGAACCGTTTTCTATCCAAAATGTTACTTCACTCTTGGTAATATTTATTTAACATACATATTATGTTGTACATTAAAAATGACATGTCTGTAAACAGCAACACTGCGTCTTGTGAGGGCGCACTTCTTCTCTTATCTAAATATCTCCAACAGGAACAGAACATGAAGAGGGTGGAGACCATGTAATCAGTAATCAATAACTATCATCACACTTTAGGGAAGGGGGAGTTATGATTTTAACCCAGAACCTGATTTTGGTTGTAAGAACAGTTTATAAAATACAATCATATATTCTTTCAGCCAAAATTGATGGTATTTTACTATTATTATTATTTGTGTTATTATATAGGTATTTATAATATCTATCGAAAGTGACAGCTGCAGATAACATGACTCAATATGTGAATATGTTACAAATGTTTTACAAAGTATAGTAACTACCAGATAACGTTATTCCTACCAAAATCAGTGTATAGGTGTTCTCAGTAAAGACATAGGCAGAAATATATTTAGGAAAAGGGGGTTGGGGTGCTATGTGCAGTAGCTAATGAAGAAAACCTCCTGAAAGATTTCCATTACTATTTTTTAATATTAGTGATCTTGAAATTATTTTTAATAAAATTGAGATTAATATTAATAAAATTTCCGGGGGATAGAATTTGCACCCTCTAACCCTAAAAGATCCACCTTCAGCATGACCCTACAATGGTTGGGAAAACTTGTTAATTCCCGTCCAGAATGTATCCTGTTTGAATCCCGGCAAGTGACATTAGACAGCGGTTCAGAATCCCCGTCAGTCGCAAAGCCTTTCTCTCTCTAATTACACGAGAGTGCTAAACACCGGCCAAGTCTACATACAATCAAATAATCAATTTAATCATCGCCTCGAACGAGTCATGAAAGCTGAAGCGTAAAGTATGGTGCGCGGAACTTTGTGATTATTGCGGCGTTGGTAGCTACCTCTCTCTTACACTCTGGACCCGGAGCCCTGGATGGCGGGCGTCGTGCGTCGACATCCGTCAGCAGCTGGCCACCGACGCCTGCGCAGCTCAGAGCTGCATCCACGTCATCCCAGCCACAGCGGACCCGCCCGGCCTAATCTTTGTGAAAAGGTAAGACCCATGGCGAACATTAGGGCTGTATCGCATGTCCTCTGTTTTATTGCGCACAGGACCGTGCAAAGAGGCGGGGGAGGGAGATTCAACCTCGTATCTCCCAAAAATATTATTAATAATGTATATATGTATTGCTACTCAATGCTTATGGGAGCAGATTTTTATTTTTTTGTATTTTTCAAAATATTTATACCCCAATATTCGTATGATAGTCATATCTGAAAGTTAGCTGCTATTATATATATTATTAATACTTATGAAACGACACTTATAACATAATACATTTTCAATGTTGACCGCAAAAAATATACTTTTTTTT
>CABFOW010005336.1:27232-43843 GCA_902141385.1 Timema californicum | reverse complement strand
TGGGGAATGCCAGGCCTCCACCGTGGTTCGGATCCCACGTTAAACTGTAGGTCCTTCATTTCATCTCACAGTCACCCTACCAGTACACATTATCGTAAGTGCGTATAGCCCGAACGGGTAGTAAGACGTGGTGCTAATAATAATAATAATAATAATAATAATCCGTTTAGACCACAATGGGATTCAAACCCTATATTTGGAGTTTTTATTAACATAAAAATTATGTGAAAATGTGACACTAACTCATTTTAAACGACTTTTTAAGCCTATTTGTGGAGCTGTGATACTAGGTTTGATATTATTGGGCTCTAGACCTTAACCGTCCTCTAACAAATACACTAATTTTTTTGATTGACCCACAGCAGAACATTTTGAGATATTTGAGAACCAGCAGCGCGCTTTACTCTTTACCTTTAGACAAGCGAGATAAGAAGTTTCATAGTTCTCTTTCCTTGCTTTCTTATTGACATGGCAAAGGATGGTTGTAGGTGAAGGGCGAACGAGAGTATAAGCTATGACAGAATAGATAAATACTTCTAGAAAACGACACAGACCATTTTGTTTTAAACCCGTGTGGCCTGACAGCGATCGATACTTTCTCGCTGACCTAGTCGGCCGCCTTAAGATGTGTTTCTTCTTACAGCGTAGTTAAGTTTGCTTCCGTGAGAGCAACGGAGCGCTGGCATACATCAACAGCCCATTAGAGCTCTATGATTTACAGCCTGACACTTGGAAACACACACACTAAAAAAAGTTTGTTTTCTTGGAGCAGTGTCTTGAGTAAATATGTACCATAGCTTTTACTATTTTTTCTGAACAAATAATAGTCGTGCGTTCTTAAAGATTGACACGGTGATTTTTGTAAATTCTTTTTAGCTACTACGACACTCATATTACGACGCATGTTACTTGAGGAATTATTGTTCTAGGTATGGATGTGAAATGACGATTTGGGGAAGGGGAGTAGGGTGGGTATTTAAATGGAACGAATGCAATGTATACCCTAACTACGGTGGGAATGTAGGTTAGTCGACAGCTAGCGGAAGTTCCTTATTGCAAACATTGTCTGAGAGTCACTGATGTCAACCTATTTGGAAATTATTATCTTTTTATCGTAATAATACTTCTTTTAGAGCTACTGTATGATTAGCCTTTCCTTAGAAAGGGCCTTACAAGATATTAGTTTCAAAATAAAAGTATTTATTTAAAAAATCAGCCGCACATGAACACAACCAGAGATGGTTCGTATGATGCCATCAACCGCTCTTATTTCAGCCTGTTCGACATCTTAATTTATGAAGAGAACGTAGCATTTTAAGGAACTCTCGTATGAAAAACATTAAGTGAACCACGGATGCCTGAAATGGTTTGGTGAATGGATACATGGGAGTAGATCTGGTAACTTTTCTCAGCTGTCAGATAAGAGTTATTCCTATGGAAATTGGACTGTAGTAACTTTTATAACTGTCAGATACGGTCCTTCAAAAGAAAATTGGGCTGCAGGTTTTGTCCTGAAGGCTTAGACGGTCTCTTAACATCCCTCGAGTTAAGGTGACCTGGTGGTCTAGGGGTAAGGTGTCAGACTTCTGTGCTGGCGGCCGGGGTTCAATCCTCGGTCCCGGCACANTCGAGTTAAGGTGACCTGGTGGTCTAGGGGTAAGGTGTCAGACTTCTGTGCTGGCGGCCGGGGTTCAATCCTCGGTCCCGGCACAGATTTATCTGATTACCAAACCCTTCCTTCACCTCTGAAAATACATCTTGTGAATGTGGGGAATGCCAGGCCTCCAACGTGGTTCGGATTCCACGTTAAACTGTAGGTCCTCCATTTCATCTCACAATCACCCTACCATTACACATTAGCGTAAGTGCGTACAACCCGAACGGGTAGTAAGACGTGGTAATAATAATAATAATAATAATAACATCCCTCGAAAAGCAAACAAAACCTCAAGATGTACCACTTGATGTAAATCACTGTTTTTTTTTACAAATATTAGTTCCTTTAGTATCCTTCACCTTCCCCCACTTCCCTCACCCGAGCATGAGTCGTTCGTTCATTTGATGACGTCACTTGATCAAACTATGAGGTTCACTATTACGAATTCTTAACAAACAGCCATCGCTGGGATTGCCGACAATTTTGGAAAAGGTCTCAAGTGCCACATAGCGCGACCTTGTGTCATTGTTTGGGAAATGTCGTGTCACTGATAGACGTTCAATGGTTGACTGAATTAACCTGGGTACAAAAAAAAACCCTGATAATTGCTAACTCTAGCACATTTTTTTCGCAGCGTAGTAATAATTTTAATTTTAACTTTAATTCACTTTATTATAGTGCTGACCAAAAGGTGCAACATTTATAATAAGTCACCATTGATTATTTAATAATAATAATATTATTATTATTATTAGCACCGCGTCTTACTACCCGTTCGGGTTATACGCACTTACGCTAATGTGTAATGGTAGGGTGATTGTGAGATGAAATGGAGGACCTACAGTTTAACGTGGAATCCGAACCATGGTGGAGGCCTGGCATTCCTCACATTCACAATATGTCTTGTCAGAGGTGAAGGAAGGGTTTGGTAATCAGATAAATTTTTGCCGGGACCAAGGATTGAACCCCGAACGCCAGTATAGAAGTCTGACACCTTACCCCTAGACCACCAGGTCACCAACGATTATTTAATAAATAGGAAGTAGAGAAATTATATCATAATTATATAGGAAAACGATAATTATAGCTAGCGTGTAGCCTGGACGGGTTGTTAAGCGCGTTGCTAATTAGTTTTCATTAATTATAACGAAACTACCATTTGAATCAGTAAATGGAGAAACCAAGTTAATACAGTGAGGAATAGTGGTTAGAATAAAAAAATAATATGTATAGACTTTTTTTAAAAAAATTAATGAAAATTAAAAGCATTCTTTAAATATTGTCCTTAAAGGAAAGAGAAGTCCTTAAATTACCTATCAAAACAATAACCATATTAAAAAATAAATGGTACGAAACTCCGCACGGACTTTCTCGCTCTATTGTTTGAAAATTGAGATATTTACTCAAAACTCGTAATATATGTGAAACGAAATAATATACACTAGAAACCCAAGCATAAATTGCACTATACTTATGTAAACCCTTTTTTATTTTTGAGTTCCGGTTTTAAATTTTAAATTTTTGTTTTTAATGAAGTAATGTCCTCATTTGTATGTTTGGACCGATAAAAAAGATCAATGTTGGATCCACAAGGGTCAACACTTCGTATTAAAATTTCAACTTCCGGTTAAAATTTTCGACATTTTATTAGGTGTTGCAAATCTTCATGCCATCGCATTGCTATTAAATTCCTCATTTATACATTTTGACCAATACAAAATGTAAATATTGACTATTGAGTCTAAAATGGAGATAGATCATTGTTGTACAAACATTTCTCCTAAGAGGTTTAAGGAAAAACAACATGAACCTTTAGAGACTTACTTATATTTAATTACTCTATGGCATTGGAGAATTATTGCGTTAAAACTTAAGAAGTATCTCTTTACAACTAAAGTCCACAAAATTTTATTAATATATTTGCCAATATCTCAGAAACGGTTGGATTTATAAAAATATATTTCATAAAATTGTTTATTTTTATTTTTAATATTACTACAATTTCGCAATGATAAGTTATTTAGTATCTCAAATAGTTGCGGAGATACGGAAGTTTCTGCTTCTGTAAAGTACCATACAATACATTTTAATGGTAAAATTAAAATATCCAGTCTATTTATAAACTTAATCAACACCTAGATACGAATTTTAATCAAAATCGTTATAGTCAATTTTGAGAAGATCGATTTTTTTTTCTGTTCGCTCTTTCTTAAACTACTCTTAATTTATGTTTAAACAGAGACACAGACAGACGTCATTTCAAAGATAACTTTGTAGGGTTCGGGGGTCATGAGACGTTGACATACATCAACATTTCAGGTATCTCAAATAGTTTAGGAGATATTATATATAAAAAAAGATAATTTACGCATCAGACCGGAGCCCTTAAAGTAATTTTGCCGAAATATTGAGAGTAGCCATTTTGTTTGTACTATTTATAAATGTTTAGAAATGAAATTTAATCAAAATCGTTAGAACCGATTTTGAGAAAATCGACTCTTTCTCTTTTTGACCTTCAGTAAACTACCCTCAATTTTATCGTTAGATATCCCATTCCAAAATCCCCCCGGGGCAACCCTATGAAAACCCTAGATACCAAGTTTTAGCCCGATCGGTAAAATAGTTTAGGTTCTAGTCGGAGGTACAGACAGACAGATGGAAAGTCAAAAAATACTTTTTTGGATTCGAGGGGTCATGAAACTTCAAGATTCTTCAAAATCTCGAGTTAAATTTTTTTGACGATCCCAATACTTTCTCTATATGTAAGATGGTGAGAAAGTAAAAATCATTATCACTTTCACGTTTGAGAAAAAAAAAATGTGGAAGAATAAATAATTATTGTTAGAAAAAAAATTGAATTTTCTTATGTGAGCTCAATAGCTTCTTAAAAATTGTTTTAGTAAAATGTCACAAAAATGGTTGCTTCTTATCAGTATCTGACTGCGAATTCTCCTTTGCGGTTCCTTTTCGTGCCAACTGTTAGTTTCGTCTGTAAACATAGGCTATGTTTTTTTTGTGACCGCGACAGGAAAAATCAAAAATAATCTTTTACCGGAAGTCTGTTTGTGTGGTGGGAAGTGGTAGTAGATTTCCTAGTTGCTTTAATGTTTTTTTATGTTATCAAATCAAATTTAAGATGAGGGGGAGAGGAACGACCATAGAGGTCAGCATTTTATCATTGGTTTATAATAAACAACTTTTTTTTGACAAATAAAAAAACATGACTTTTTATCTACATTTAAAAGGCTTATGGTTAAATGCCAAAATGATCACGATAAATATTCAAGAACTTTTAGATTACTGGGTGAAACTATCATCCTCATCATGGACTGTTTTAAGCTCGTGCCCGGATCATTTTAGTAAAATGCCTCCAGCTTCTGTTGTCCTTCAACTATTATTCTCCTCTCACTCACTAGCTGTCATCTGTTCCTCCCATGTCTTTCGTGTGGTATTGTCCTTACATACTTCAGTTCTATTATTAGCCTAACATATCAGTCTTGCTTCCTCTACTATCTCATGTACTCCAACATCCTCATTACATGACCATACCATCTCAGTCTTGCTTCCTCTACTATCTCATGTACTCCAACATCCTCATTACAAGACCATACCATCTCACCCTTGCTTCCTCTACTATCTCATGTACTCCAACTCTTGCCCAAACATCTTCATTTATAATCCTTTCTCTCCCTTGCTAGATATATAAAAAAACAACTAAATTAAACATATCTACTGAAACATTTGATTTATTTTAGGCAAAAAGAGATATTTTTTGTCTTTAACAACTGTAAAACTACGAAGTTAAACTCTCATTTTTCTTTCTCACCCCTCTCCCCACCTTAAGGCTCTTGGCCCTGTCGAGTTCAAGTATAAAACATATTTTGTGGGATGATGGGTGGGAGGGTGAAAGGCGTGGCGTGGCTTCACAACCGACCAAAGTATCCTTCCGCGCCAACAAGAACAGACGGATCACGGAAACCGTAGATGGCGCTAGCTACTGGACAGATCTTTCGGTAAAATCATACGTTTGGAAATATCAATTTTCTCGAGAACGAGTGAAATTTTTTTGTTAATATTTTCAAAACCTTTTCTAAGATAATGTATCGATGTTTATTAATTCTTACATTTTCTTATTTTTTGTTGTTATGAAGCCCACATTTTTCCAATGAAAAATGATTTTTTTATCGATATTTGATCACTTTTAAAATTATAGAGGAGGTGTATATATAAAAAGCATAACTTAATCAACATGCTTCTATTCTTGAACAAACCGTTTCCGAAAAGAAAATTGCAAAACAATAAAAAAAAATCTTGAAGATAAAAACAGTTTGTTCCCATGGCTTTGCAAAACAATAAAAAAAATCTTGAAGATAAAAACAGTTTGTTCCCATGGCTTTGCATTTCCACGTCAAACGAAAAGGGCCGATCGCCTTAAGCGAGTTCTGCCTCCCCTGGTAACAAGCCACGCCACGCCACTGTAATAGACGCTGGCTACCTTCTCTAGGTGTTGAGTCTCCAGCAGCTCTGATGCGAACTCCGTGATCACCTTCCACGCGTGGTCTGCACAAAACACAACAACTGGTAACATTGGCTTGTAGAGAAGAGCTGGCTTCAATGTTTGGCGGGGATATTGTCATGGGTGTGAATTATTATTATTATTATTATTATTATTATTATTAGCACCACGTCTTACTACCCGTTCGGGTTATACGCACTTACGCTAATGTGTAATGGTAAGGTGATTGTGAGATGAAATGAAGGACCTACAGTTTAACGTGGAATCCGAACCACGGTGGAGGCCTGGCATTCCCCACATTCACAAGATGTCTTGTCAAAGGTGAAGGAAGGGTTTGGTAATCAGATAAATCTTTGCCGCGACCGAGGATTGAACCCTGGCCGCCAGCACAGAAGTCTGACACCTGACCCCTAGACCGCCAGGTCACCGTGGGTGTGAACTGATCAGTCAGTTTTTATTACCACTGCTCCTTACTACCCGTCCGGGTCATATGATTATCTACTAATTAGGGATGAGATGGTTGTATTTATATGAAGTGTACCCACATTTGCCTGTAAAGAGAGAGAAATAGAGAGGGAGAAAAACTTTTTAGGAAAAACCACCCTCACCCTCAGTAAGCCTGACCTAGATTCGAACCTCAATACTCCCGTCATCAACAAGAATTCTAAGATAATTAAGAGTACATTTAAAATTTTCCCGTTCTTTGGTGAAACGGCATAAGAAATAATAATGGTTTCAATGGAAACAAAATATTTGAATTTTGACGTTTTATTTAACTTTCAGATTTGAGAGTCAAAAGTTGAAGTATCGAAAATCGTGAAATTTAGATCGATCTTTTCTATATCGAAGATATCGAATAATCAAGTTTGACTTCTTTATTTATTTTTTTAATAATGGTCACACGGGCTTAGATTTTGGTTTTCGTTAATCCATAAGAGGAAAACAGTTCTATATTTTTGGTTTGAGCATCATCAGGACGGAGACTGCCTGGACACGCCATTATGAAGAAGGTTAGGACTCTATGTTGACGTACTGTACGCCATATACGTGCAAACATTTCTCTTGGCGGTACTCACCGACGTCATCCTCCGTGGCGTTCTGTGCGACTGCGCAGAACCGGATCACGTACTTCTCGTTGACGGAAGCGGGCACCATGTGGAGTCGACCGGACTCGTTGATGTTGCTCAGCAGCTTCTGGTTCAGCTCGTCCGAACCCTTCAGACGGAAACACACCAGTCCCAGCTGGAGGCAGGGAGACGTCTCGTGTTATCGGGTCGTGGCTTAGAGGGCCGATAAGGTTCGGCCTCATGAAGAGGGCTGAGTCCAGCCCTGGTAAGCTGCATAGGAGCTAGTCCAACCCTGGTATCCTGCCTAGGAGCTAATACAACCCTGGTATCCTGCCTAGGAGCTAATGCAACCCTGGTATCCTGCCTAGGAGCTAGTCCAGCCCTGGTATCCTGCCTAGGAGCTAGTCCAACCCTGGTATCCTGCCTAGGAGCTAATACAACCCTGGTATCCTGCCTAGGAGCTAGTCCAGCCCTGGTATCCTGCCTAGGAGCTAGTCCAACCCTGGTATCCTGCCTAGGAGTTAATACAACCCTGGTATCCTGCCTAGGAGCTAGTCCAGCCCTGGTATCCTGCCTAGGAGCTGGTCCAGCCCTGGTAACCTGTCTAGGAGCTATTCCAGCCCTGGTAAAAATCACAGACGCCGAAAAAGTGTTATTAGTTGTTTATTTCCATGTCTGTGTGCCGCTAAGATCGTGTTGGCGTGCCACCCAGTGCCACCCAGTGCCACTCGTGTCATAGATGTGCCATCCCTGGCATAGTCCAACCCGTTGCTAACAGTAACGCAATGACTCCAGTTGGTTTTCTGGCGTTTAAGGAAGTTCTGCTTGACTATTCTACCCCCATTAAGGTGACCTGGCGGTCTAGGGGTAAGGTGTCAGACTTCTATGCTGGCGGCCGGGGTTCAATCCTCGGTCCCGGCAAAGATTTATCTGTTTACCAAACCCTTCCTTCATCTCTGACAAGACATCTTGTGAATGTGTGGAATGCCAGACCTCCACTGTGGTTCGGATTCCACGTAAAACTGTAGGTCCTCCATTTCATCTCACAATCACCCTACCACTACACTTTAGCGTAAGTGCGTATAACCCGAACGGGTAGTAAGACGCGGTACTAATAATAATAACAATATTCTACCCCCATTAAACGTCTCGTTCCGAAGATTACCGTGGTCGTCGGTTCATACCTTGACTTCGTTGCAAACCTGGAACCTGCGGTCCTGGTTCACCAGAGCCTCGAACCTTTTAGCCAGACGAATGTGGTGCCGGATGTAGCTCTGCAGACCGGAAATACCGTAGCTCCTCAGGACGAACCACAGCTTCAAGGACCTAGTTAAAATATGTTTTCACTAGAAATACATAAAGACGCGTTTATTGGTCCTTTTTAACTCCAGAGTGAACTTATTACATACATCACGTTAAAAAAAACTCCATCATGTGAGACCGCAAGCGGGCTATACCGACCGAGCGGCCGCCGCCATTAGTGATGATAGTGCCAATATTTGCGGATAGAGGGTGTCATGTGGTCAGCACAACGAACCTTCCGGCCGTTAATCTTAGTTTTCTAGACCGGAGCTATTTATTCAAGTATCTCCTCATGTGCCCTTACGGGGCTGGGGTTTGACCCCGTTACAGACCAACTGCTTCACAGGAAAATTCCGGGAGTGACTAAAATCTAGCCTTTGATTAAAAGAAAAACCAAATGAATCGCGTCAGATTGAACCCCGCCCTCGTATTGAAAACAAAATATATGAGTACTTAGTTTAGGTATGTTAAAATTAAAAAACCACATACCAGAAATGTGGGTTTACGGTCAATAACCTCATGGAGAGGGTGGTAAGGAGGGTCATGAAGTCCCGGGGGGGGGGAGGGGGACCAGTGATTGGATGGAGGGGAAATAGCTGTTCATTAAATTTGATAGTTAAGGTCTTATCAATAACGGTGGACTTGAGGTCTTCCTACTGGGATACGCACCTATCTAGCTACTAGTGGATCGTTGCAGAGATGGCTGCAAATTATCGCTAAAATGTGTTTAGAACCACGTGACTGCGTGAACACTTGTCGGTACCCCGCCTTCCATTGGACTAAATGTTCCCTAACGGTTAAGTCCACCGTTGGCCCCACCAGAGTGTCCACGTGTTGAAAGGATAGGGAGCCCACATAAACCTCTTGCTGAGAGGAACACGTGTTGAAAGGATAGAGAGCCCACCTGAACCTCCTGATGAGAGGAACACGTGTTGAAAGAATAGGGAGCCCACCCAAACCTCCTGCTGAGAGGAACACGTGTTGAAAGGATAGGGAGCCCACCTGAACCTCCTGCTGAGAGGAACACGTGTTGAAAGAATAGGGAGCCCACCTGAACCTCCTGCTGAGAGGAAAACGTGTTGAAAGGATAGGGAGCCCACCCAAACCTCCTGCTGAGAGGAACACGTGTTGAAAGGATAGGGAGCCCACCTGAATCTCCTGCTAAGAGGAACACGTGTTGAAAGGATAAGGAGCCTACCTAAGCCTCCTATTGAGAGGAACACGTGTTGAAAGGATAGGGAGCCCACCTGAACCTCCTGCTGAGAGGGACGCCCCAGTGGCGATAGTCGATGGCCGCGTCAGAGTACCCGTGCTGCAGGTACAGAGGGTCGACGACGAGAGCTGACGTGAGGCGGAACCGGTCCCTCACCCACATGGTGGAGCAGTCGAAGTTGACGAGCAGCCACTTGTTGGAGTTGGTGTTGAACGAGTCGGCGTACTCTATCCCTCCCAGCATCGGTTTCAGCTCGGGGCAGATGAAGGCGTTCCCCGCGTACGCCCCGTCCACGTGCAGCCAGACCGCGGGGAACCTCTTGCACACCGGCCCCACCTCGGGGAGGTTGTCGAACGAGCAGCAGGACGTCGTGCCCAGGGTGGTCGACACGAAGAACGGGGTCAGACCCATCGCCTCGTCCTCTTCCATGGCCTGGATGGGTCACACGTTCAACCAACGGAACTGTCAGATACTCCGTTTATAAATTATTACTATCAGCACCGCGTCTTACTACCCGTTCGGGTTATACGCACTTACGCTAATGTGTGATGGTAGGGTGATTGTGAGATGAAATGAATGACCTACAGTTTAACGTGGAATCCGAACCACGGTGGAGGCCTGGCATTCCCCACATTCACAAGATGTCTCGTCAGAGGGGTTTGGTAATCAGATAAATCTGTGCGGGGACCGAGGATTGAACCCCGGCCGCCAGCACAGAAGTCTGACACCTTACCCCTAGACCGCCAGGTCACCTACCGTTTGTAAATTATCCCCACAAATCTCTTATTAGAAAACTACCCTTAATTTCATAATTATATTATAATACACTCTTCAGATATACGTTTTTAACAAAATCGTTGGATCCATTTTTGAATGATTTCTTGGTTTCATAAGTCAGTCACAAATGAACTATTCTTAATTTTACATCCGTAATTAAAATGACCGTTCGTCCTCGAGGTATGAACATACTAAGATCTAAATATCAAGTTTGAACAAAATATCTTCGCTTGGTTTTGACTGTAGCTCCAGGTATATACAGACATGGGGACAGACAGTCATGGTGGCAGACAGACAGACATGGGGACATACATACAAACATGGGGACATACATACAAACATGGGGACATACAAACAGACATGGGGACAGACAAACAGACATGGGGACATACATACAGACGGGTGGATATACACGCAGATATGAGGACAAACTGGGAAGCAAGCATTAGGACAGACTGACAGACAGACATGGGGACAGACAGAATTAATAAATCTTGTGTTTGGGTCAAATAACATATAAATATATTCTTGACCAGTAGAATACACTTTGACCTGAAAATCAATTTTTAAATGGTGTTATAGTGCTATCTTTTTAATTCCTTTTTAATTCGGACATAATAAGCGATTTATGCTACTAAGAGGCTTTATTCTAATTTTCGACGCGTCTCAATTCAACTTTGTCATTGACCTTGGGAGTAGAATCTAACTTGGGGAGATGCTAGTGGATACAATCAATCCCTCAACTGTTCGTCCTTGAATTGTCAAACGTATGAAATATTTAATTTTAATTTGTTCGTTAGAGAACGTAGTTATTTAACAAGAGTCGTGCCCAGTTGAAAAATTGTTTTAAGTCAAACTTTATTTCTCTGTCCAAATCACAGGGCTTTTGGCTAAGCCAAACGTTAAGGTGGGATGTAAGGGGGCGCTAGAAAAGGCAAGTGTTTTTTGCAGTTTTTATGGCAAAACTTTTTTTGGTCTAATAAAAAATAATTCTGCTCTAGTAGAAACATAGAGAATAATTTTCTTCACACCTCAACAGTTGTTGAATATCTGTCAAGGGTGTACTGAAATGTAATGACTTTTTCTCTACATTTAAAAAGTTTCTCGTCTAATGCTGCTCTGATCACGACAAATATTCAGGTACCGTTGAGATTACTCTGTGCATAATATTAAAATAGACGTATCTACTGAAGCGAAATCTTATTTATTTCGGGCTGGAAGGTTTTTTTGTTATAAAAACTGCAAGAATACGTACCCACCTTGGTCATCGAGAAAGTATTAATCGCTGTAATACCTAACGGTTTAAAATGCAATGATCTCTATCTATTTCTGAAACTACTATTATATTCTAACTAAGCTTATACTTCCCCTTGTCCTTCGCCTGCATCCGCCCTTTGACTTGTCATTAAGAAAAAGGGGAAATAAAACTATGAGACTTCTTTTCGCAAGGTAAAGCCAAAGCTCACTGTTAGTTCTTAAATATATTAGCATTTTCTGTTGTGAGCCTATCAACTAATTATTGTATTATTTAGAGGAAGGGTAATTCTGGAGCCCTTTTTCATCAAGGCTAGTCTCATAGCTCCACAAATATGATTAAAGAGTCGTTGAAAATCAGCCAATGTTACAGTTTCGCACGGTTTTTCTATTAATAAATCTCAAAATATAGGAAAAAGAGCCCTGTTGGAATCTTTCGACTTTATTTTGGTATGAACCATATTTTAAACAACACTTCTTAGAGTAAAATATTAGGTTAGAGTTTAAAGTCCACGCGGTAATTTCTCGCTTACCTCAAGTTAAAAAAAACCACTTTAAATGCTTAATTTAATGATAATATTTGGGTGACCTGGCGGTCTAGGGGTAAGGTATCAGACTTCTGTGCTGGCGGCCGGGGTTCAATCCTCGGTCCCGGCACAGATTTATCTGATTACCAAATCCTTCCTTCACCTCTGACAAGACATCTTGTGAATGTGGGGAATGCCAGGCCTCCACCGTGGTTCGTATTACACGTTAAACTGTAGGTCCTTCATTTCATATCACAATCACCCTACCATTACACATTAGCGTAAGTGCGTATAACCCGAACGGGTAGTAAGACGCGGTGCTAATAATAATAATAATAATAATAATAATAATAATAATAATAATAATAATAAATTATTGTTCTTTACATACATTTAAAAAAGTTTCATCATCTCTAAAACTAGTGTCAAACTTTCCTTTTGAGTTATTTTATTGCTGCCGTCATGCGCTATTGTCCGCACTCTTTCAAATCCACGCGTCATCGCGTGTGTGCCAAGCTAGAAGGATTGTGTCACACACGTGAAGGTGTTGTCGAAGGTTAAATCTAAGGTAAACGCCCTCGTTTCTCAGCGGGTGGGGTCGATGCCAGTAATCTCGCCGGTCAATCATCGGGTCAAAATAGGCGATGTCGCCAATCAAGGCGGGAAAGATCTGTCAGCGCAAGGGCTACGTCGTGCCATTTGTCCACCGCCCTCTCTTCAAACTCCTTTCAGGATTTATTACCACTGAATATCATGTATGAGAGGGTGACCTGGCGGTCTAGGGGTAAGGTGTCAGACTTCTGTGCTTTTGGCCGGGGTTCAATCCTCGGTCCCGGCACATATTTATCTGATTACCAAACCCTTCCTTCACCTCTGACAAGACATCTTGTGTCCACCGTGGTTCGGATTCCACGTTAAACTGTAGGTCCTCCATTTCATCTCACAATCACCCTACCCTTACACATTAGCGTAAGGGCGTATAACCAGAACGGGTAGTAAGACGTGGTGCTAATAATAATAATCTATGAGGGAGCCGCGTGGTCACTCGACGAAACAGTGGTTGTCATTATCTTTGTTTTCCCGTGGCCATTTTTTTCCCATTACTACCCGTCCGGACTATACGCCTATAATTAAAAGTCTATACAAATATCCAATGTTTAACAGCAAGGTGAATTGGCTGTAAACGAGCTTTGGTGGCCACATTGTCTAAGGCGTAACTCTTGCAACATATTAGACTGCCGATGATGGGAACCAGGTTCGAATCCCATTCAGGTGTAGAGAGTTTTCCCTCCAAGTAGTTTTCCGCTCTCCCTACATGCAAATGTGACTACATTTAATCTAAATTCAACCTTCGTTATCCCTAACACATCGGCGTAATTTGTATTCATGCGTATAATATAAACGGATCCTAAGAAAAAAAAAGCTTGTATAAAATCAATTTTACATTTCTCTTTGTTTGCTTGTTTTCCTCAATTGCCTATTTTGGTGCCTAGATCCCATGTTAGTATGCCTATTTTAAAGTTTTTTGGTGCCTAAGAACCCGCTGCCTAGTAAAAAAAAAACTTCAGAGAAATTTATTTGCAACATTTTCCCGTGTATCTAAGTTCATATGCCTATTATCAATTGGTTGTTTCTTATTGTCAAAGCCCTTTTTGGCTAAAGCGTTTCATCACTTATACCTGCACAACATTCATTGCCAGCTATAGAAATTGGCACACACTGTCAAATACGACATCTGTAAAACTAACGTATGAACGTATGCATACATTAAAATATAAGAATCGTCAATAGTCCTAATTTATTATGTAATCCCACTGTAACTCGTTTGGACCTAAGTACAGCTCGGAGCTCTAAATATAAATATAAATATATATTACCTGTTTCAGGCTATATATGTAGTATATATTTAATTTATGAAAGAAAACCACTGATTTTTTTTATAAAGTTATTATTATTATTATTAGCACCGCGTCTTACTACCCGTTCGGGTTATACGCACTTACGCTAGTGTGTAATGTGTAGGGTGATTGTGAGATGAAATGGAGGACCAACAGTTTAACGTGGGATCCGAACCACGGTGGAGGCCTGTCATTCCACACATTCATAAGTTGTGATTAATACAAGTCTTGTCAGAGGTGAAGGAAGGGTTTGGTAATCAGATAAATCTTTGCCGGGACCAAGGATTGGACCCCGGACCCCCAGCACAAAAGTCCGACACCTTACCACCCTTTTTATAAAGTTAAACTAACGGGTACTTTTTACTACATTGATCAAATTTAAATTATTCGTCTAACCTTCAAACGTCCTTTTTAATCCCTATAATTCTGGTTTTGGTGTGTATATGTTAGTGTAAAATTCGAATACAGGTAAATCTGACAATTTATCGGTACATCCTAACATTTACCAATACCCGTTGGTAAATGTCCGAAATATATAAAACAATATTGAAATTTAGAGCTTTTACCGACTCTCATCGGTAAATAATAGCATTTACTAACATGTCTTGGTAAAAGTGATCACACATATTATCAAAACTAAAAAAAAAAGTTTTTTATTTATCTATCAATTTACATTTTACCCCTTTGTTGTGTTGATATCTATTTTGTGTTGAATGAGTTCTTGCCACAGTAAATTCAACCAATTACAAGGCAGATAAAAATTCATGATATTCTTTATGAAGAATTTAGAAATCTTGAGCTGCCGTTTGTTGAAACTGGAGGACTTGACTGCCTTTCAAACATGTCATTACTTATGCTTTAATGATTTAAAGTGAATACTTTACAATCACAATATAACGATAGTAACATTAGTATTTGAAAATGTTTATAATAATATTAATAATAATTATTATTATATCAATACTTTTTTAATTATTATTAATATTGTTTAGTTTATTTTAATTATTTTGCTTTTTAAAATAAAAATTAAATTACACCTCTATAAAGACCCTAAGCCGATGGTACCCGACGCGGACCACCCCATCGGTACCCCCTTTTGCTACGCCACTGGAATTTGCCCACGAGGGTTCTAAGGGGATTCCCTTCACCGTCTGATTGAGCCACCCACTTTGTTCGCGTGTCGTAGCTGCTCAAGTCCAGTCTGGCTTCTCGTAAACCTTTTTGCGTTTCGTATTTCGTAGAGTTTGGAGCGGATATTTGTCCTGTCTCAGTCTATAAAAATGAGTGATGTCACGAGTAAAAGATTTTATGAGCTTATAAACAAATCAGTGATTAATTACAAAAAAGTTAATAATCTTTATTTGACCAATGAAAAAAATTACACCTTGTTGAGTGAAGTGAAAAATGTCAGAAAAAAAAAGTGGCTCGTATCACCAATGTCTGTTGGAAAAGAAGAAATTCTTTATTATGTTGGGGTGACCTGGCAGTCTAGGGGTAAGGTGTCAGACTTCTATGCTGGCGGCCAGGGTTCAATCCTCGGTCCCGGCACATATTTATCTGATTACCAATTTCGGATCCCACGTTAAACTGTAGGTTCTCCATTTCATCTCACAATCACCCTACCATTACACATTAGCTTAAGTGCGTATAATCTGAACGGGTAGCAAGACGCGGTGCTAATAATAATAATAATAATAATACTAGTTACGTTAATAGTTTTAAGGATTAGAGAGGTTATATTTTAAGGTAATCTACCTTCATTTTTGCGGTACAAGGAGCGTGGGAAAACATTTAGTAAAAGCCACCTTCTATAGATCCGATCGGGATTTGAACCTCGATCTTCCAGTCTTCAACAGGCGCCAGTTTAAGACGAGATAGACCATCCGGTTCCTAAATCTGGTGTTTAAAACTAACGCCTCGAAATGAACGAGACAAAATATACACGAAATAAGTCTGTGGCGATATCTCCTTGACCAAGCGGTCATTATGTTTGAAGTCTCGGAGTATAAGTTATTAGCATATTTGGCATCCTTTCACCTTTGCTAGAAAATTAATGACACGTAACAGGTTTGGCGAGGTGAAAGGTCGTCTTTCTTCATGTGTGGGAGTTTTTGATGTGTGTACGACGATGAGAGAGAGAGAAATTATGTTCAACCCCCCCTTCCCTCAGATAAACCAGTTAAGAATGGCCCCTCATCTATAAATCTAACACTGGTTTGTTTAGTTGGTAAACATGGAACGGGTTTCGAGAACGTCTCGGGCAGCCTTTGTTTCTAAAGTCTTCATACCGATGACAAACTGGCGGTGAAGATACAAAACAACGTTTGTCATTAAATGTTCCTCAAATATCAAACATATTTTATTTCTGTTCACTTTCATATTTTAGCTGGGGGGGGGGGG
>CABFOW010005336.1:12749-26885 GCA_902141385.1 Timema californicum | reverse complement strand
GGGTCCGGGGTTCAATCCTCGGTCCCGGCACAGATTTATCTGATTACCAAACCCTTCCTTCACCTCTGACAAGACATCTTGTGAATGTGGGGAATGCCAGGCCTCCACCGTGGTTCGGATTCCACGTTAAACTGTAGGTCCTCCATTTCATCTCAAAATCACCCTACCATTACACATTAGCGTAAGTTCGTATAACCCGAACGGGTAGTAAGACGCGGTGCTAATAATAATAATAACAGAGATTATTTATATTTATTTTTGAAATTTCAGTTCAAATTCCGCAATGTCTGTGACCAATATTCAAGAATTGTTGAGATTAATATGCACAGAAAATTAAAATATATATATATTTTTTATCTCCAAACGCTCCATGCTGTCAGCCCGCGATAGAACAATACCGACCAAGCGGCCGCCGTCTGTTGGCGAGGAAAATGCCAACTTATGTGGATGGAGAATGTTATATGGTAAGCACAACAAACCCTAGGGTAGTTAATCTCAGTTTTCTAGGCTGGGGCCGCAAATTTTTTATTTCATTTATCTCCTCATTTGTTCCCACGAGGCTGAGTCGATCCCGTTACAGACTAACTGATTCACAGAAAAACTGAAAGCACCGGGATCGAACCCGGAATCTCTGGATTTTTAGCTAGTTGACTACTAGACCACAGAGGCAGTCATTAAATTTATCTGATTAAATACTATTTAATTTAATATGACCAAACAAGTTTTTTGTCATAAATTCGGACTTAAAAATTCAGGGACTGGGAAAACAGGGAAAGCCTGGAAAAGTCAGGGAATTTTCGGATGACAGTGAAAACAGGGAAATGTCAGGGAATTTAACTAAAAATAATGAAAAGTCAGGGAATTAAAAAATATGTATAAAATAAACGATTAATTTTGCAACCAAATACTAAAACAAAAGTTAATAATACCTAAATAAAATAACATTTTAATTTTTAAAATAAATTATAAAACCGTTTATGTTTAGTAGATACAATTTTTTTTAAATATGTGATTAATAATAAATCAACAAAAGTCATCATCCACCATTAAAATTGGAATAAAGTATTCAGGGAAAATTGAAAAATGTTGCTTGGAAAACCTGGAAAAGTCAGGGAATTTTGTAAAATATTTTTGTAGCCACCCTGATTCCAGGACACCCTCGACAAATATTCTAAAAATGTTGATATCAACATGAGTGAAAAAAAAACTACCTTTGTACTGGAACAATATATTATATATTCTGACAAAAAAAGAGCGTTGCCATAAAAACTGCAAAAACACTGTCTTTTTTTGGCATGCTGTTCCATCCCACCTTACGCAGATACTTCCCAATGGAGTATTTCATAATTTTCTCCCCTAGAAAATGTCGTCGCTTGGTCTTAAAACCCACCCTGCTAATTCTCCAAAGAGAAGATAGAGAGTTAAAGCTGCTTATAGTCAACACTGGCATCAAAGTGGATGGTCTTATATATACCCTTTTCTCAACCTGATTGGTTCGTTCATATTCCTTTTGCAGTGCCTAATCTTCCTCCGTTGTACGACATTTGATGTTGTTCAAACCATTCCTGCCATCAGACTGTGTCAACTGTGTTGCATACTTCGTGGATTCAGAGGTGTTGTGCGGGTTGCCTCTCAAATTTCACCCTATTGAATTTCTAACTTTCCTAGCTCTTGTAACCTTAAGAGTACTCTCCCCCGTACTATAACGGTTCGAAAACAAATATTTCACATTGAAACGCGGTTTAATTATGCTCTCCCAATACTACCCCTATTCCGCTTCTCCATACACACAACCCCTCACGATTTCATCCCATGCTGTGTCCCTGTACTGTAACAACTCGATTTGATTTTTCCGCCTAATTCAGGCAGACTTTTTTTTTACAGAAAAAAGTCATATTTCACGAATAGCCTAAATAACCAAAGTGGTGGGTGATTCTAAAAAAACCATAACATGAGCAAATACTTTATTATACAAAATTATCTTTATAGCTTACAATTTTTTAAATTATTTAATAATGCATCCTGTGGACTACAGTAGGCCCATGGTTTCTTTGGTGCTGACAGCTAAAAGCTTTGAAAAGCTACCAGACCAAATTATGTATCCCTACGCCGAACCATATGATCTGCAAAAACATGTGTTTAGCAGCTGTCACTTCTGACAGTCAAAATTTAGGTATTATACCTAAATGTTGACTATCAGAAGTCAGCTGTGAGCTGTCAGACAGCACCAAAGAAGCCATGGGGCTACTGTATATTGCCTTAGTTGGAAAACTCGCCAAGAGCCAAACGTGGCTAATACACTATTGACCTAGCCTTTAAGTAACGGGTAAGTAACGTTGTTAAAAGGTTGATGCTACCATGTACTCCTGAGCCTTCTTAGGTAGTCCTATGATATATTTAACTCATAATTTGGTTTAAATACAGGTCCATTTTAGACAACTCATCACGCCATCATTGTGTTATCCTACCTGTCTCAAGCTGACTATACTTAGGCTACTAATCTCGTCAGGTTCCAATATGCCTAGTTTGATCATACTAGCTATGGGAATCTTTCTTAACGACTCAACTGAAGAGTTGATCATGCTCCTACCTGTCTCAAGGTGTCCCCACGCAGACAACACTTCTCGTCAGGTTCCAATATGTCTAGTTTGATCATACTAGCTATGGGAATCTTTCTAACGACTCAACTGAAGAGTTGATCATGCTCCTACCTGTCCCAAGGTGTCCCCACGCAGACAACACTTCTCGTCAGGTTCCAATATGTCTAGTTTGATCATACTAGCTATGGGAATCTCTCTTAACGACTCAACTGAAGAGTTGATCATGCTCCTACCTGTCTCAAGGTGTCCCCACGCAGACAACACTTCTCGTCAGGTTCCAAGATGCGTAGCTTGACGAAACAGATCATGGCGGCTTTCTCGACGCACGAGTGCGCTTCCTTCGAGCAGTAGGCCATCAGCTTTGACAGAAGCATCCCTTCCTCGACGGAGGGGTGCAGCTGCTTCAGCTTCTTGATGGCCTGAGCTCTGGCGGCCAGCATGCATACTAACACGCACTCGCTAGCCGATGTCTGTATGGAGAAAAGAACAAGTACTTAACTGGATGGGAATTGGTATTTCGATCACGGTTATAGTTTATTGCAACTTATACTCTGCTGAGTTTTTCTTATACTCTCCACTATCAGTCAGAGAAAACTACAACTAATATATCGTCTAGTGAGATGGTGTACTAATATCAAATACTACTATTGACACCACTTTAAAATAAGAAACATTTATTTTTTCAGAAACAATAGATAGTTAATTCATACAGTTAGAATTTACTCGGGAACAAATATTGCCAACAACTGTAAAATTAAACGCATAAGGTAAAGCGTTTCCACAAACAAGACTGGATACAAAACGTGTTGGGCTATCTATACTTTACGTATACGCCATTTTGACACACCCATTGTAGACGCCCGAGATAAAGGGGTTTGTTACCAGTCTGGAGTGTGGCTACATTTTACAAACACTGGCGTGACTGAGCCACCGAGAGCCATAAATACGTTTACTACACTACCAGACGTATTTCTATATTCAGCCAAGGCGGTGGCTTTAAATACATTTTACCTCATTCTAATACGTCTGGTTTGTTTTAATTTTAATTTCTAGTTGTAAATAAAAATATTTGACACACTATTACGGCTCTTAATTATATTTTTATGTGCGTGCAATCGTCCATTTTAAGATCTACACAATAAAATAATAAAGGTTTTTGGAAATACAAAATAGTATTCTTAAGTATAAAATTTTTGGGAAAAAGGTTGCTTTAAAGTATGATTAAATTTTCAAAAATGGTTGTTCTTTGCTCCTACTATCGTCCAATGATTAGTTCATGAAATCGCACAACCATTCATCTTTTAACTGCGGATATTATTTTATCATATGTTTACTATTGTATATTTTTTAAATTCCCTTAATATTTTATGGAATCCTAGGTCATACATAGGTATACGGAGTGTCCGAAAATTATCTTTACAATGGAAGCATTGGGAGTATCGTTTGGATGATTGGCGAATCACTAACGGCTGCTTATATTGAATGTTTTAATTTAGTTGCTTTAGTAGAACACAACTTTGTCTTTTCTCTGTCAGCCTTTTATTTATTATTATTATTATTATTATTATGATGTCTTGTCAGAGGTGAAGGAAGGGTTTGGTAATCAGATAAATCTGTGCCGGGATCGAGTATTGAACCCCGGCTGCCAGATTGAAGTCTGACACCTTACCCCTAGACCGCCAGATCACCTAATTTTATTTATTGGTATGTGTATTATTAGTTAGTTGGCAGATATTTATTTAATTTACAATCAAAGCTGTGAAGATAATTTTCAGACAACCTGTATGTTCAAACCTAAAGCTTAATTGACCAACTCTACGACAGTGGTCAATTTTCAATCTTTGTTGGAATGGTTTGACATTTAAAATAAAATAAAAAGGAAAATGGACTAAGCACAAATGTTTGGAATGGTGTAACCTGAAAATAATGTACTATGGAATTTAATCAAACTACATAAATTGTAAAAATAATGTTTTCTAAGGATATATATTTGATCTCTTTAATATATTATTATTTTAAAGATTGAACTAATATATTTTATTTAATGAACAGTAATATATTTTACTGACTTGCGTTCCCAAGTTTTAAAATAGGTTTCGTAACAGTTTTTGACACAATTAAATGTGAAAATTAAGCTAATATTCTGAAACGCGTCTATAAGCTTTCTGCTTAGTGAACAATGCATATTATCCAGCAAGTGATCCCGATGTACCTGTATTACACCTCCACCCTTGCTGCCTTTTGGAAAGGCCAGGAATTCTTCAGGGAGTCCTATGGCTTTCCCTAGAACAGAGACGACAACGTGGAGCACTTGGAAATGTTTGTACACCGCCAAAGATATGCATTTAAGGATTGTCGTTACCAGCTCGTTGCTTTAAAATCTCTCTCTCTCTCTCTCTCTCTCTCTCTCTATATATATATATATATATATATATATATATATATATATATATATATATATANAGGCCAGGAATTCTTCAGGGAGTCCTATGGCTTTCCCTAGAACAGAGACGACAACGTGGAGCACTTGGAAATGTTTGTACACCGCCAAAGATATGCATTTAAGGTTTGTCGTTACCAGCTCGTTGCTTTAAAATCTCTCTCTCTCTCTCTCTCTCTCTCTCTCTATATATATATATATATATATATATCCTGAGGCCCTTTTGACGTGAATACGTCTTTAAATTTGCTACCATACGGGGGGCAATCCATAAACCTAATGATAACAAAATCCGGGGATACAGTTTGGCGTTTTAGTTTCGAATCTACCCTCTACATCCAAAATTAAATTATACCACTGGATAACTAAAGGATCAAAGAATGCATTACGATACGCGAGAACAGTGACACATCGCGCGCGGTGGAGGGGGAAGCGCCGCCATTTTGAGGTTATTTTGCTGCGTATCGAGATTTGCAATTAGTATAACTTTTGACTCTGAGAAGCTACGATGTTCGTTTAGGTTTTAATCGTCATCTGTCGTCAAAATCTATCGATTGTATATAAACCATTAGTTTAAAGTAGTGACAGTGAATATAATAAGGTGTTAGAATACCAGAAATCTCGATGTATTTTGTATGCCATTTGTGTCGTACTTTTCGTATCACGGACATATAATTAATAAAGTTATATTGTAAGACAATAATTATTTGTTTCCTTGCTTTTATCCTAAATACATAAATAAAAATATTTTATTTAAAAGAAAATATAGCCCGTTACATAAACGTATTCACGTACAACACACGGCCGTGTCCATGACACAGCCACGCCCCATTTTTTAAACGCATCCTTTGATGTAATAATGTCCAAAGAAGGATGTAATTCCTCCATCGAGATATGTCGGTGTGTGTGACCGGCAACCTTATGGTTGGACATCTTGTCTCTTTGACATCTCGCCGTGAGTTGTTCTCGGGTGTGGATGTGTGTGTTTAAACCGTATTTATATTTTAACATTATTTGACCGGAAGTTTGCATCTTATTTGTGTGTGAATTAGAGCTATTTGGAATTTTCCTACAACAGCGAAAAATAAACGAATAAAAGATAAAGAAATTACACTGATTATACATCTAACATAAAAAATCAAATTTTGCTATCAACGAATAATTAGTGTGGGTAAAATTGCTAATATGGTAAAATATCTTATGACAACAGTCAGTTGAGCTATAGATCAATCAATTTCTTAGCTATTTTGGCCATATCAAGAATATTTGATTTAGTTTTTAATATTATATTTAGAATCACTATTTGAAAATTAGGCCAAAAATCAAATACAATAGAATTTTGATATTTAACAGTAGACATACATATGCCTGGTGCAAATGTTCACATACAGCCACGCTATAAGTAAAACTTGGAACTGAAAAGGAAACGAATGACGCGGGAAACTTGACAATTCCTAAAAGATAACCCTGAATGTGAAGATGACAATGAAAAGGAAATTCAAGAATGGATTAGGAGGTATGACAACATAAAACACTCGATAAGTTTTTTTTTAAATATATTAATACGTACACTTAGTTTACTCTGAAAGGAAGCAGTCTTTCCTTGATATATTAAACTATTGTCCTAAGATACGCCATGTTTGAAACGTGCAAACAAAGCTCCCTCCTGCCTTTAAGATTAGGAGGAGGGGACACATGTACTTACGATTTTTTTTTCTAAGTTATTTAGAAATATATATAAAATTATTTATACACTTAAAACATGCAAGCAATAATTTTCTTTTCTTTCCGCCTATTTCATGTAGTTCGATTTTCAGATATCTCAATTGGTCCCTTTTGGATAAAATCATATAGACTATTCTATATTGCATTTTGTTATATATTTTAAAATCGAGTAGATTTTTCTAGATTTCGATCAGTTTTTTTTTAGAAAACATGGCGGCGCAATATTTTTCTCATGAGGTATATTTTGTGTTAAGTTTGTTTGAGCTCTTACCCAACCAATCCAGTACGATCGTTTCGAGTTCAGTGCAGGCTGGGCTTGCTGCCTGAAAATAAAATTATCCTTGTTTGAAAAACATCGAGGTAGCTCACGGACGAGTGAATAAAGCTCCTTGATGCCGTAAAGGCGACTTATACAGGGTGATCCAAAAGTCACGCGACCCAAAGACTTATATGTTGTGCCATCAATTCGGCACGCGTGATTCTGGAAAACTACAAATAGGCACAAACGATTGTTGGCATGCCATGTACGAGTTGGCCTTAAAATAATGTTCCAAAATGAATAATTGCTCTGCTCGTGAAAAAAATTATCTTACACTTTAAAATATTGTAACTCAACTGGCTAGACCTAGTGTACATCTCAAGGTCACACGACCTGCACAACACCCGGCCAACATTACAGTGTTGCCATACATATAAACAACATGTTCGTTTGTCCATGTTCTGCGAGAAATGTGCTTGGAAAAAACAGTGTTGCGCGACTTTTGGATCAACCTGTACATTATCGAGTTTCTTATATTCTCTCTAAGTTACTGTCTATGGGGTGACCTTGTGGTCTAGGGGTAAAGTGTCAGACTTCTGTGCTGGCGGCCGGGGTTCAATCCTCGGTCCCGGCACAGATTTATCTGATTACCAAACCCTTCCTTCACCTCTGACAAGACATCTTGTGAATGTGGGGAATGCCAGGCCTCCACCGTGGTTCGGATTCCACGTTAAACTGTAGGTCCTCCATTTCATCTCACAATCACCCTACCATTACACATTAGCGTAAGTGCGTATAACCCGAATGGGTAGTAAGACGCGGTGCTAATAATAATAATAATAATAATAATATGAAAAATTGGACAATGATGACTGGTTAGGGCATTTTGTGCGACAGGTCGGAAGACCTTGGGTGTGTGAGTCCACTGGAGACTGGTTCCAGCAACCACTGCTACGTTGCGTGCGGAATAGAAGTCTCTTACTGTGACGTAAGCTCCGACCTTCGTGCGCGACTCCTTCGTCAATGAACACTCGGCCGCAAACACCGTCGCCCGTGGTATTTACTATGGAGGCTGGGAAAGTTTGTACAGACTTGGTTCACTGGAGAGGGGGGTTTCCCTGGCTATGACTAGACACTTTTATTCCTCCGACATTTATTTACTTCCTCAAACGGTTAGCCGTAAATTTTACTCTAACAAAAGCCATAAATCCACTTCGGTGAGGTGACCTGGCGGTCTAGGGTTAAGGTGTCAGACTTCTGTGCTGGCGGCCGGGGTTCAATCCTTGGTCCTGACACAGTTTTATCTGATTACCAAACCCTTCCTTCACCTCTGACAAGACATCTTGTGAATGTGAGGAATGCCAGGCCTCCACCGTGGTTCGGATTCCACATTAAACTGTAGGTCCTCCATTTCATCTCACAATCACCCTACCATTACACATTAGCGTAAGTGCGTATAACCCGAACGGGTAGTAAGACGCGGCGCTAGTAATAATAATAATAATAGTTTTTGTTCAAAATAAATAAAATAATTCTCCAGTAGAAATATAAGAGTTTAATTTTCTTTACGTGTTGATATTATCAGTTGTTGAATATCTGTCAAGGGTGTCCTGGAATTTATTGACAAATTTTTCTCCTAATTTAAAATGCTTATCATCTAATTACGCTATGCTCATGACAGATATTCAAAAACTGTTGATATCACAATGCGAAGAAAATTAAACTTTGTCTCTAATCTAGTCATATTTGATTTATTTTGAGCTTGGCCTTCCAGAAGGGGCTTCCTACCGAGATCATGGTGTACCTTTCAGAGAAAGTTGAGTATACCTCCTGTGATTGTCCGAGAAAGATACTCACCCAGGAAAAGCCGATGCATCCAATGGCGTCTGCCAACATGTCCCCCAAGATGGAGGGGAAAGAATTCCCAGACGGGAAATAGGCGTGGAATCTGCGGTGTTGCCAGTGAGTCACCTGAAGATCACACGATAAAAAGGCACATTATCAAGGATCACGGTTCATGAAAACATAGCTGACCTCTACTCTGCCTTATTTTCAAGAGATTACAGAAAAAAACACGGTCCAGTGAATTTTATTTGAAGTCACGATTGGATTTGTAGCTTGGGCCATCTCAAGCATTACTCTATACCCGAGTGAACGTTCATTTTGGCACACCCTCTATTCATCACGTAATATCCTTCCATTCATAGTCGAATGACAATGAAAGGATATTATAACAGTACATAAATTCATGGATAACCGTTGTTTTTTATTAAAAATATTTTTAATATAATTTTTATGCAATTTAGCCAATATAAAATCTTCATTTATTCTCTTCTGTAGGCCTAATTAATCTAGAAAACATGATGGTACAAGAATTTTTCTAAAAAAAAATTAGAAGATAGATTATTAAATGAAATTATAACTCTTAATCTATCAAAATTTATTTTTTTATAGTTTTTTTTAACTATTACGGAAATGAATACCAAGTTTATTCTGGCTGACCACCATCGAACATTTAATTATCCTAATCATTAATTTAACAGAAACTCTAATTTTTGACGAAGCACATAGTTTTTACAAACTTAAAAGTGTCCGCATTTTGGTGCTAAAAGTGGAAAAGCAGGTGTACCAACTGTACACGACATAATAATCCTAACAGTAACATAAGTCGTGATGAAACATGAAAGAAAATTAGTAGAATATATTCTAATATACTCATGTTGCCATCAAAGCTATTATTTACATCTTGCCATCAGAGCTAGTCTCTATAGGTTGCCATTAGAGCTAGTCTTTAAATGTTGCCATCAAAGCTATTATTTTCATCTTGGCATCAGAGATAGTCTGTACATGTTGCCATCAAAGCTATTATTTTCATTTTGGCATCAGAGATAGTCTTTAAATTTTGCTATCAAAGCTATTATTTTCATCTTGCTATCAGAGCTAGTCTTTACATGTTGCCATCAAAGCTATTATTTTCATTTTGCCATCAGAGCTAGTCTCTATAGGTTGCCATCAGAGCTAGTTTCTATAGGTTGCCATCAAAGCTATTATTTTCATCTTGCCATCAGAGCTAGTCTCTATATGTTGCCATCCAAGCTATTATTTTCATGTTGCCATCAGAGCTAGTCTCTATAGGTTGCCATCAAAGCTATTATTTTCATCTTGCCATCAGAGCTAGTCTCTATAGGTTGCCATCCAAGCTATTATTTTAATGTTGCCATCAGAGCTAGTCTCTATATGTTGCCATCAAAGCTATTATTTTCATCTTGCTATCAGAGCTAGTCTTTACATGTTTCCTATCAAAGCTATTATTTTCATCTTGCCATCAACATTAGTCTTTACATGTTGCCATCAAAGCTATTATTTTCATGTTGCCATCAAAGCTATTATTTTCATCTTGCCATCAAAGCTATTATTTTCATCTTGCCATCAAAGCTAGTATTTACATGTTTCCATCAAAGATAGTATTTTATTAATGTTTCTCTCAACGTTATTATTATAATGTTGCTCTCTGCGCTAGTATTTTTGGTGAATTAATAGAAAATATCCTCCGTGCGATGGTCAAGGTGCATAGCCGACTACTGGTGCTGAAGTTTCGTGACTATCGCGAGTTAAAAGAACGATCTTGACTGCACTTCGTGATGACAGGGTGACATTTGACGATGCGACACGAGCCAGACATGTCAGTCAATACCCTCACGATCGAAAGCCAGTAGCGGCCCCCGTGACCACCTAGCCAGTTTGCTACCAAGAACAACTGCACCGAACGAGGAAAACTTGGCTATATTTCATTACATCCCACAACCTGCTTGACGGCTTTTAAGAAACTTGGAAGACGAGATATTCTAACTATCCTTGCAGAGGAATAATGTGTTTGTGTGATGCGTGTATGAAGATTCTTTTTTTCCAGGAACTTTGCCGTCAAAGGTCATGGGCGTACGCTCTTCTGCCGGATTAAATACGAGCGCTATAGGTATAGTCTGAACATAATATGTCTGACCTTTATTCGGTGGGACCTAGACTCACAACGTATTCGCTAACGTCTCAAGTGATTAATTTCGTTGTTAACGTGAGAAACTGTTTTGTGAGTTTTAATACTGATATACAAAATGTGTTTTTATCAAGGTTTATGTCATAGCTATAGGATTAGACTAATACAACCCTTTTGGAAAAATACATAACAAATATTCGATAGTAAAGCTTATCTCAGACAGTGGCTACGGTAGAGCTAAGTTTGCCAATGCTAACACTAGAGCTGACTAAGTTTGCCAATGCTAACACTAGAGCTGACTAAGTTTGCCAATTCTAACACTAGAGCTGACTAAGTTTGCCAATGCTAACACTAGAGCTGACTAAGTTTGCCAATTCTAACACTAGAGTTGACTAAGTTTGCCAATGCTAACACTAGAGCTAACTAAGTTTGCCTATGCTAACACTAGAGCTGACTAAGTTTGCCATTGCTAACACTAGAGCCAACTAAGTTTGCCAATGCTAACACTAGAGCTGACTAAGTTTGCCAATGCTAACACTAGAGCTGACTAAGTTTGCCAATGCTAACACTAGAGCTGACTAAGTTTGCCAATGCTAACACTAGAGCTGACTAAGTTTGCCAATGCTAACACTAGAGCCAACGAAGTCTGCCAATGCTAACACTAGAGCCGACTGAGTTTGCCAATGCTAACACTAGAGCCAACTAAGTTTGCCAATGCTAACACTAGAGCTAACTAAGTTTTCCAATGCTAACACTAGAGCTGACTAAGTTTGTCAATGCTAACACTAGCACTAAGTTTGCCAATGCTAACACTAGAGCTAACTAAGTTTGCCAATGCTGACACTTGAGGTTACTAAGGTGTCCGGTGCCACGCGACTCAGGCTCATACCTATCACCGTAAGGACTCACCCCTGGCATGATCTTGCTTTCAACGTCCGCCATGATTGTTGCCCAATCCTCAGGCTCTAGCGGCGCTTGTTGCGGCAGCAGCTTGCTTAGGTAACCAGGCTCGACGCTTGGCGTCACGCGTCTATCTTCCAGCGTCGACAGATACTCGCAGATGTACTCTACCATCTCCTTGCCATGTTCTCTGAAATCTTCCACGTCCATTCTGCGCCAGAGATGGGGCTGAATTAAAACCTAACACTAGATGTTTCTTTAGCACCGCGTCTTAATACCTTTTCAGGTTATACACAAACGTACTAATTTACTAATTACGCTAATGAGTCGAAATTAAAAAAATAATATAATATTAGCACCACGTCTTACTACCCGTTCGGGTTATACGCTTTAAGTACTAATTACGCTAATGGATTAGGAATTTGGAAGGTCGAATTAGAGGAAGTGAACCCGCATTTGCGTGGAGGGAGAGTGGAAAACCATTGAGGAAAACCACCCCAGTTCACCCGACCGAGATTCGAACCTCGATCTCCCCGTCCTCAGCAGTCGAGCTCAACACGACAAGCGCGTTAGCCAACTACGCCACCGAGGCGGGTAGTTGAAATTAGAAAGGTTAATTATTATAGGGGAAGTGTACCCGCATTTGTGTGGAGGGAAAGTGGAAAACAATTTTGTTTTAACCCTTCTCATTAAACTCGATCAGGATTTAAACCCCGATTTCCCTGTCACGGGCAGTCTACCTTAACATGAGAGTGATGCCTTAGCTCATGCGGTCACCTAATTATTTAATCCTATAAGTAATGATGAAATTCGGTAACCAAACTTTCAAAAGTTTCATGCGCCAGTCGTAAATATTTTTGATACGAACGTTGATGAAAATAATATAACACACATTTTATCTAAGGTGGTGTCAATTTTTTAATATTTTTTTATATAAAATAAATATGACAGTGTATTACCGCCCATATCCAAATAGGTAAGAATGTGGACATATGCTGTTTTTTTTAAATGTAAATACAGTTAGCATCCACTTTCTGAACCATCTGATTATATCAGCGCATGACCTAAAAAACAACTTAAATCTAAAAGAAACACAACATCCACACCCCCGTTAATTTATCACCGTGAAAGGGGAAACACATATTTCACCTATGATAAATTTTTGGCCATGCCAGGAATCGAACCTGGGAACTTTAGCACATCAGACAGACAATCTACCGAATGAGCTAAGGTGTCGGATATAGTTACTATAAATATTTCAAGATATCCTTGCGTCAAGTCATATTATTATTATTATTATTATTATTAGCACCACGTCTTACTAACCGTTCAGGTTATACGCACTTACGCTAATGTGTAATGGTAGGGTGATTGTGAGATGTAATGGAGGACCTACAGTTTAACGTGGGATCCGAACCGCGGTGGAGGCCTGGCATTCCCCCACATTCACAAGATGTATTGTCAGAGGTGAAGGAAGGGTTTGGTAATCAGATAAATCTGTGCCGGGACCGAGGATTGAACCCCGGACCCCAGCACAGTCATGTTATTCACATCTGTAACATGTGATATATATTTTTAATAATACATACACAAAATTACACATGTGTTTGGCCGCGCGGTCAAATGCGTCACTCTCGCAATAGAGTAGACTGCCGATGACGGGGAGGTTGAGGTTCGAATCTCGGTTGGGTGCACTGAGGGTTTTTCCAAAATAGTTTTCTACTCTCCCTCCACGCAAATGCGAATACACTCCCGATAAATACAGCCTTACTAATCCCTAAAACCATTAGCTAGTCAGGCGAGGTGCTTAAAATACTTATAAAATAATATATATATATATGTTTTTTAAGAACCGCGTATGACTGACTACCCGTGCAGGGTATATGTTAATGTTATAGGTACTAAGAAGGTTGGATTTAAAGGAAAGTGTACCTACATTCACTTGGAGGCAGAATGTAAAAAACTTTTAAGGAAAAAAATCTCTCTCAGTTTACCCAATCGGGATTCAATCCCCGGTACTACCGTCATAAACAGTTCCAGTATTTCTTAAGAGTGACTCACTAAACCATGCGACCACCGTTGTGGGTGATAACAATAGTTTAATAAAAGCTAATATTCTAGAAGAAGAGTTGTGCAAACTATTTCTTCTATGAACTGGTGCAGTTTGTGCTTCAAGTGCGTCACGTGGTTTGTACAGGGGCAACCGGTCCGGAGGGGGGGG
>CABFOW010005336.1:0-12682 GCA_902141385.1 Timema californicum | reverse complement strand
TCGTATACCCGGAGCCGTCATCGGCAGCCCCGGAGCGAGTCCTCTCAGCGGTAATGAAGGCGTATTGTGCCGCGCGGAATGCAGGAGTAGGAAGGGGGAGGCTTTGGTAGACTACTCCACTGATGGCTGCCTTATATCCCCCCTCTCCCCCTTCTCCTACATCCCACCGATCATTAATTCTCGCTTCGTAACCCCCCTAGTCTTCCTTTTACTCTTCCTTCATTTTTCAGGATCTTCTCTTTTCCCCTCGTCTTCTTTCTTCCTGTTCCAATTAACTTAGCTCAGTGGTACGATATCTCCATAAACTGACCTATGGCATTCTCACTCCGTGAGTCTAGGAACGCCAGGGGGACACTAAAATGGGTCAAGGAAATTAAAATTGGGTCAAGTAAAGTTATTTGGGAATTCGAGCTGGTGGGTCAGGGTGTCTCGAATGAATAAACTCTCGAAAATATGAATGTCTAAATGAAACAGGAAACAGATCTGAGAAAATTAAGTATAATTATTTACAGTTTTATATCCATGCTTTGATATGTTATGTATATCATACTTAAAACTTAACCTAAGAAAAACTAAAACTAAATTATTTTACACTACTTCTTACTACCCCGTTCGGGCTATACGCTAATAGTTTTAGGGATTGGGAAGGTTATATCTATTGGAAGTGTACCCGAATTTTCTGGAGGGAGAGTGGAAAACCATTTTGTAATAAGGTTTCTCAGTACACCATACCTAAATTTGAACCTCAATCGCCCGATTATCGGCAGTCTAGTCTACTGCGAGAGTGACGCCTTAGACCATTCGGTCCCTGAAGTGGATTGTTAAATAGTTAATTACGTTTCTTTCTTGATAGTTCGAAGCTATTTTGCGAAGCGGTTTGTATATTAACTTGACACACCTTGACACTAACACACTTAGACGGCAATGTATGAAATAGAAAAAGAGGCAAGAAAATGAACAGTTCACACTGCGAGGCTTCTTGTATATATGCTGAACACACTTCCCCCTCTTCCTCTAACGAGCTTACACACTCAATCCTCAGTTTCTTATTCTAGGCAGATATATTCTTCCAAGAACATTTTAATCTACATCCCGGGAGGAAGATCCATCCATGCTGAACATTTTATTATTCTTCGTAATAGTATTTATTTGTAGACAATTTAATAAAAAACCGTTCACAAATATATTATTTCTAGATAAATAAAATTTATTTGCCAATACAAACAATTTTTTTTTTAAATTTATCTAAGAATGTATGGTTTTAGTTTCGATATTTTAACTTCACATTCACTGAATAAAACAAAAAAATACACACACACTTTCTAAACCGACTGATTATAGCAGCACATTCAAACTAGTTTAAATCCATAACAGACACAACATCCCCCCCTCCCCCGGCCATTAATTCATTCTATTTTATAGAAGAACCCGGTCCAGGGATAAGGTGTCAGACTTCTGTGCTGAGGGGTCCGTGGTTCAATCCTCTGTCCCGGCACAGATTTATCTGATTGCCAAAACCCTTCCTTCACCTCTAACAAGACATCTTGTGAATGTGGGGAATGCCAGGCTTCCACCGTGGTTCGGATCCCACGTTAAACTGTAGGTCCTCTATTTCATCTCACAATCACCCTACCATTACACATTAGCGTAAGTGCGTATAGCCCGAACGGGTAATAAGACGCGGTGCTAATAATAATAATAATAATAATTATTATTATTATTATTATTATTATTATAATATGAAGCGTCCCACATTTCATCAATGATACATTTTTTGGCCATGTCTAGAATCCAACTCGGGAAACTTAGCTGTGTATTTAGAGACGTTGTTGACTGAACTAAAGTTTCATACATTAAACTTAGATTTGGTCAATACTAACAAAAAAAAAGTTAGTGTATTTTTATGGGGGCTGCCTAGGTACCGGGGCTATTACCAATCCGATGCTGCTTTTAGGTTAAATATTGATTTAATCTTTGCCAGTATATGTATTTGGTGTTTACTTGAATGAACACAAAACTATATATATATATATATATATATACACTTATAGACTTGTAAACATAGTTTAAAAGTTAAAACTTTCAACTCTGTAAAGTAAAATAATCCACATTTTTTGGTTGATAATTAAATACTTTAATGTCCGGGAATTGAAATATAATTGGTACACGAGCGTAGAATAGATTTCTATGAATCAAATGTCATTTATTATTATTATTAGCACCGCGTCCTACTACCCGTTCGGGTTATACGCACTTACGCTAATGTGTAATGGTAGGGTGATTGTGAGATGAAATGGAGGACCTACAGTTTAACGTGGAATCCGAACCACGGTGGAGGCCTGGCATTCCCCACATTCACAAGATGTCTTGTCAGAGGTGAAGGAAGGGTTTGGTAATCAGATAAATCTTTGCCGGGACCGAGGATTGAACCCCGGCCGCCAGCATAGAGGTCTGACACCTTACCCCTAGACCGTCAGGTCACCAAAAGGTAATTTAATAGGGGGAGGGGGTCACAACACAATTTGTATTGCAATTTGTATTCTCCTCCTACACGGTTTGTTCTCCTACTGCCGTACAGCTTCAACCAGTAACATTATAATCCCACCAGAATTCCGACCGTTTAGGAATTTCTGCTCTAATATTCTCGCGTCTTGAATATTCCCTCATACCAGAACTTGCATCAGATTCCCTCATGGCACTTGTTGATTATCGTATTGACACGGTTGATAACACCTGTTGATCGCTTGGCACATGCGCGGACGTTGGGCGATACGCACACCCACTCTATTTGAGTGAACCATGGTGAATTGTGTAAAATAATTACTCACAAGCTACACGATACATTAAAACGTAAACTTGTCGGTTCGACAGACACGTCAGATCAAAAAAGGGCATGTGTCGTATTAAAAACATTTTATACTACACATACGGGACACTCTCGGCTTACACTGAAAGGTAACAACAGTATTACCTTAAAGAATTACACTATGACACTATTTTATAAGGGGTGACCTGGCGGTCTAGGTGGTTAAGGTGTCTGACTTCTATGCTGGCGGCCGGGGTTCAATCCTCGGTCCCGGAACACATTTATCTGATTACCAAACCCTTCCTTCACCTCTGACAAGACATCTTGTGAATGTGGGGAATGCCAGGCCTCCACCGTGGTTCGGATTTCATGTTAAACTGTAGGTCCTTCATTTCATCTCACAATCACCCTACCATTACACATTAGCGTAAGTGCGTATAACCCGAACGGGTAGTAAGACGCGGTGCTAATAATAATATCTTATAAGCTACTCCGTGGTGTAACTTGTCTAGGTAAGAGTCCTACCTTTTGTTTTGGGGTTCAAACCTAGCCGGGGTCGACGGATTTTTCCTGAGCGATACAAATCCGTGGCACAACTTCCTTCGGAGTGGAAGTAAGCCTGTCGGTCCCATGTGGCGAGTAAAGGAAACCTGGAAGGTATGTGACAATACCTTTCCCGGCAAAAATGGTATGCTCTTTCGCTCTCGCTCATAGAAATTATCGTGTGTTGATATAATGATTCAGGTCAGAAAGTGCACTTTTAATACTTCAAATAAATTAAATAAAAACACTTACCTTTAAGAGTAAATGGTGGGTACTTTTACATGTTTAAAAAAAATCGTTATAACGGTATTAAAATCTATCTTTTGATTTCAAATCAAAATATCTTCACCATGGATTTGAAGTTAATAATAACTTTACTTGGTGATCAAGTTTGGACAAAAAACAAACAAATGAATATTATATTCAATAGTACCTTATTTTCATAGAGATTATCCTTTGTTCACGTGGTTTGAGAAGTCTGTCTCGCACTATATAACAGAATTGAATATGAAAAAAAACCCCTCACTATTCTTTGTTTGGATTAGGTTCAAAGAATGCTCCTGCTAACTGTCTATAAAATTGGTTCAAAAATTTGGCAGTAATATTGGAACAAAAAGACAGTCAAATGCCAAACAGTTGAGTTAAAATAAGACTTCACTCCACTTGGTCTAAAATTTATTTATCTGCAGTAAAGTCATACGATAATCAAGGGGAAGTATTTATAAACAAGCCAAATTAACTTTCGATATATATATATATATATATATCGATAGTATTAACTGTATTATTATTATTATTATTATTATTATTAGCACCTCACCTTACTACCCGTTCGGGTTATACGCACTTACGCTAATATGTAATGGTAGGGTGATTGTGAGATGAAATGGAGGACCTACAGTTAACGTGGAATCCGAACCACGGCGGAGACCTGGCATTCCCCACATTCACAAGATGTCTTGTCAGAGGTGAAGGAAGGGTTTTGGCAATTCAGATAAATCTGTGCCGGGACCGAGGATTGAACCCCGGCCGCCAGCACAGAAGTCTGACACCTTACCCCTAGTATTAACTGTAAGATCCGAAACATGCAAACACTTTTTGAATATTAAAAAAATAAATCAGTTTTAAAACGAGCTGTTTGTTATGATTAAAAAACAATGTAAAACTGCTTAAAAATTATGTGTGGATCTTACGCCTTTATCCTAAGCAAAATTAGGAATAAATAAATGTTTATTATTAAAGAAAATAAATGTATTGCATTGATATTTAACAGTAAAATGATCAAGAGCTGTATAGTTAGGAAGTGCCGCTTATAAACCATGGCAAGCCTATATTTCGAACTACATAACAAATTCGGCTTAAGGTGGGGGGGAAGAAATCGCAGCTTAAAGTCAGTAACTTTGCATTCTTGGCAAATAAAATATTGCACCACTAGCTAGTTTTATTTTAGTTTCCTACACATATTCATATCAGTATAGCGTATAAACCGAACGGGTATTAAGACGTGGTGCAAAAAAAAATCTCTAAATTTCTTGATTAATTTTCACGATAATTTTGGAATTTGAACATATATTTTATAATTAAAGATAAAACATATTGGTCAAATTTCGTGATGCTCATGACAGATATTCAAGAATTTTTTTTTTTAGCAACTCGTTCGGGTTGTACTCTATGTTTTAAGATTAATATGTGTAGATTTTTTTTATATATTTATATTATTTAGCACCGCGTCTTACTACCCGTTCGGGTTACACGCTTTAAGTACTACTAACGATAATGGATTTGGAATTGGGAAGGTTGAATTATAGGAAGTGAACCCGCATTTGCGTTGGAGGGAGAGTGGAAAACCATTTAGTAAAAACCTCCCCCAGTTCACCCGACCGAGATTCGAACCTCGATCTCCCCGTCCTCGGCAGTAGAGCTCAACACGACGAGCGCGTTAGCCAACTACGCCACCGAGGCGGGTCATAAATTAAAACAATAGTTTAAAAAAAACTGACCTGAACTTGAGCTCCCGTCCACATAATCTTAAAATTTGTTTATGATTTAAAAACGATTTATTGATTTACTTAAATGTTTAGAATATATTTTATCCACCTTTATTTATTGCTATTCAATTTAAAATCGTTTCGACAACGATATACAATCAAATCACGGTTCATGAACTACAGTCATATTTAAATAAGAAAGAACATTTTCATTTTTGACTTTTTACAAAAGTAGTTTGAATAATTTTCACATTCCCACTTCTGTTGATCAAATGGTCTAAGGCGTCACTCTCACAATATATGAATTGCCAGTTACGGGGAGATAGGATTCTTATCCTGATTGGCTGTATAGTAATAATAATATTTAGCACCGCGTCTTACTACCCGTTCGGGTTATACGCTTTAAGTACTAATTACTCTAATGGATTATACCCGACCGATATTCGAACCTCGATCTCCCCGTCCTCAGCAGTAGAGCTCAACACGACAAGCGCGTTAGCCAACTACGCCACAGAGGCGGGTGCTGATTGGCTGTACGCATGGTTATTTTTTAAAATGTTTTTACCATCCTTCCTTCATGCAAAGGTGGCTATACTTCATCCAGATTCAGCCTTCCTAATCCTCAACTTATCAGTGAATTTAGATCATATAAGTACAACCGTAACACAGTATCTTTCATCCTGTGTGCCGTGCGGCACAATGATATGCCATGAAGGCACTCTAATAAAGCTGCGGTACTTTGAGGGAAGAAAAAAAATATATCAAAAATAAATTTTAGTAAAAAGAAAAATCTTTTTAAATGCATGATCAAATATACTTTTAAAAATAATACAGTAATTATAATTTTAGTTATTGAACTTTTAAACACAATCTAAATGCTCGTTATTTTAATGGTAAAATCTCTCAAAAAAACTGATGATGAGCCTTGACAATAATTTTATTGCCTTGACAACAATTATAGTTCCTTGACAATAATTGTAGTCCCTTGTTGAGTGTACCCCGAGTTAAAAAAGGTTTATAATCGGTAACCTAACAGATAATACGACACGATGACGAAATATATATATAATATAAATATATTCATACCTTAAGTAATTTTATCTGCAGTCGTCAGTTTTATAGATAATATTATTACTAATAATAATCATAATAATAATACCCGCTCCGGCGGCCACATGGTCTAACGCGCTACTCTCGTGCTAGACTAGACTGCCGAAGATGGGGAGATCGGAGTTTGATCCCAGTCGGGTGCACTGAGGTTTTTTCCCCTTTAATTGTATTCAATTGTCCTTCCACGCAAATTCGAATGCACTTACTCTCAATTAAACCTTCCTAATACCCAAACCATTAGTGCAATTAATACATAGGCATATAACACGAACTATTAGTCATACGCGGTGCTAAATAACAATAATAATAATAATAAAATAAAATGTTATCATAGTTAATCATAGAAAAAAGTTTGCATTAAAAAAAAGATCCTTTCTACCGGAAACCCGTGATATTTAAGAAAAATAGAGAAATACCTGCATCGCTGGTCACATGTTCGAACGCGTGACTCTCTTGTTGAACTGGATTTCTGAGTACGGGTAGATCGGTGTTTGAATACCGGTCCGGTATAAGTAGGGTGGTTTTTACACTCGCTTTTTATAAGCAAATGAGGTTAAATTACTTCTAAAATGCACCTTCCTCATTTCTATACTAATAGCGTAATTAATATATACGTATAAATGAACGGGTATTAAGACGCGGTTTGGGTACTAAGACGCGATGTGGGTACTAAGACGCAGTGTGGATACTAAGACGCGGTTTAGGTATTAAGACGCGGGGTGGGTACTAAGACGCGGTTTGGGTACTAATACGCGATGTGGGTACTAAGACGCGGGGTGGGTACTAAGACGCGGTGTGGATACTAAAACGCGGTGTGGGTACTAAGACGCGGTGTGGCTACTAAGACGTGGTTTGGGTACTATGACGCGGTGTGGATACTAAGACGTGGTTTGGGTACTAAGACGCGGTGTGGATACTAAAACGCGGGGTGGGTACTAAGACGCGATGTGGGTACTAAGACGCGGTGTGGATACTAAGACGCGGTGTGGATACTAAGACGCGGTTTAGGTACTAAGACGCGGTTTAGGTACTAAGACGTGGGGTGGGTACTAAGACGCGGTGTGGATACTAAGATGCGATGTGGGTACTAAGACGCGGTGTGGATACTAAGACGCGGTGTGGATACTAAGACGCGGTGTGGGTACTAAGACGCGGTGTGGATACTAAGATGCGGTGTGGATACTAAGACGCGGTATGGATACTAAGACGCGGTGTGGGTACTAAGACGCGGTGTGGATACTAAGACGCAGTGTGGATACTAAGACGCGGTTTAGGTACTAAGACGTGGGGTGGGTACTAAGACGCGGTGTGGATACTAAAACGCGGTGTGGATACTAAGACGCGGGGTGGATACTAAGATGCGATGTGGGTACTAAAACGTGGTGTTAAAACAAAAACAACCACAAACAAATTGATACTCCTGGATACAAACATCTCTTAATATTACGGAGATACAATGAAACAACCTTTTGCCTCCTTTATGTCCTTATTTATACAGTCTATGTTTATTTAGAACGACTAAATAAAATAATTTACATGTAAATACACTGCTTTTCATACTAAAATTAGCAATATTATTTTTAAAAGCATAAATACGAACATTAAAATAAAATAACTGCTTAGTTTGGAAATAAATTTGCCATATTTTTTTAAAAGGAAGACTCAAAATATTTCAGTTTGTTATTTTAAATATATAAAAAAATGTTTTTATTGGTTTATTTTACCATGCAAAATATTTTTAAAATGCACTTATATTTTTGTGTAGAGAATAGAATGATTTTATAACAAAAAATCTATTTTTTACGTTGCACCACACAGATTTTCTCTGTCTTTCATTTAAAAATGGAGATATTTACTCAAAACTCGACACATATGTGAAACGAAATAATATATACTATTACAAGAACATATTGAGAAAAATGTAACATCTTTGTTTTCCAAATAGCATCAGACCTGAATTAAAAGAAATAATTTGCCAATATCTCAGACACTTGGTTTTATAAAAATACTTTGCAAACAAAGTTTTTTTACTATCTTTTTTGATATTAAAAAGTTTCATAAGTTATTTCTTAATTGAAATAGTTGCGGATACATGATCAACATTGGAAATTTCCCTCAAAATATTATTATTATTATTATTATTATTATTAGCACCGCGTCTTACTACCCGTTTGGGTTATACGCACTTACGCTAATGTGTAATGGTAGGGTGATTGTGAGATGAAATGGAGGACCTACAGTTTAACGTGGAATCCGAACCACGGTGGAGGCCTGGCATTCCCCACATTCACAAGATGTCTTGTCAGAGGTGAAGGAAGGGATTGGTTATCAGATAAATCTTTGCCGGGACCGAAGATTGAACCCCGGCCGCCAGCATAGAAGTCGGACACCTTACCCCCTAGACCGCCAGGTCACCACCCTCAAAATCATTTTCATGGAAAAATAAGAATTTAATTATTTTGTTTTATAATATTAAACATCGCCTGGATACGAAATTTAATCCAAATCGTTAGAGGATATTGAGAAATTATTTTGTTCTCTTTTTGCGCTTCAATAAACTTCACTTATCTAATTATAAAAAAACAACCCTATGAAAACCCTAGATATAAAGTTTAAGCCCTATCATTAAAATGGTTTCGGCTATAAGCCAAAACACATGTAAACGGCATCGAGAAAAATTCTTTTTTGGGTTCAAGAAGTCATGAAACGTCGATATCCATCAAAATCTGGATTTTTTTTTTACAATCACAAAACCTGAGGGGTTCTAGAAAGTAAAAAACAAACAAAAAAAACTGAAATTTTTCGCAAATGGATTGAGTTAAACTGTGTTTGTTTCTGACTGAGAGTACAACTTGAGAAAGTGATTATTTGACCGGGAAAATCTGTTATTTTCCAAGAAATGTTTTTTGAGCACCTTAAATTCTGCATGTAGAACTTGCAAAGCACGGATATTATGAAGAACCAACATGCGATTATTTTTTTAACATCAAGGAAATACAACATTTTTTAGGAATTTGACAAATTTTGTGAAAATCATGCATGTGTACTCTTTCTTCGACCAAGATTAACCCCCCACCCCCTTAAAAAATGTTAAACTAGTATTAATACATTTGTCGACAATTATAAAAGTAACTTTGGCACAAAATTGTCGCAAATAAAAGGTACAAATTTTTGACTACTTTTTTTTACATTCTCGCATCTCTAAATGAACCCAAAAAGTATTTTTTTTATAACAAAGCCGTCTGTAACTGGGACTAAAACCGAAATAATTTTACCGATCGAACTAAGACTTGGTATCTAGGGTTTTCATAAGGTTCCTCCGTGGTGTTTGTTGAATTATCCATCCAACCCTCAAATTAAGGGTAGTTTACTTATAGAATAGAGAAAAAGTCAAATTTCTTAAAATACCCTATAACGATTTTAATTAAATTTCATATTTAAGTACGATTTAATATTTTAAAAAAAATGGTAACTCTTATTTATCTATGAACATGACTTTGAGGGAACTTCACATAAGAGGACATTTACAACTTTACTCATATCTTCGTAACACCTTCACATACTAAATAACTTATCATTGCATAGATGTAGTACCATTAAAGATTAAAAAAACAACCTTTGTTTTTGAAATATTTTTTATATAAAACCAATAGTTTCTGAGGTATTGGCAGATATATTTTTTAAATTTAAGTCTGGGAAATTGATTGTTATAATATTTGATGAACAGAGATGCTTCTCTTTATTCATTGATTCTGTAACAGTGTATACTATTCAATCTACGATCCTTAGTGGAATGTTTATGAAACATTGTCTTATTTCGTTTCAAATATGTTATGATTTTTAAATAATAATCTCCATTTCTAAGTAAAGTACCGATAAAATCTATGCAGTGCACCGTACAAATGTTTTTTTTGTACTGATAAGGGTCTAGGGGTAAGGTGTCAGACTTCTTTGCTGGCGGCCGGGGTTCAATCCTCGGTCCCGGCACATATGTATCTGATTGTGAAACCCCTTCCTTCACCTCCGACAATACGTGTATTAATCACAACTTGTGAATGTGTGGAATGCCAGGCCTCCACCGTGGTACGGATTCCACGTTAAACTGTAGGTCCTCCATTTCATCTCACTATCACCCTACCATTACACATTAGCGTAAGTGCGTATAATCCGAACGGGTAGTAAGACGCGGTGCTAATAATAATAATAATAATAATAATAATAATAATAATAATAATAATAATGTACTGATAAGAAAAATAAATTGGAATTATTTTACTAAAACAATGACAACATTTTTTATTTAAGTATTTTCAATTTTCAAAATGGCCCTTATGATTAATTGATTTGATACGCCTGCCTTAGTCATTCACTTTTGCTAATTATTCGGATATCACTAAAATATCTTCCTACCTGCTTCTCCTCGATGTTGTCCGGTCAACTCCTCGCTGGTCCAAGAAGAAGGTGAGGAGTTCGTCAACAAGCGATGATGATGATGATGATGATAGGGTTGGTGTTGAGATGACGGAAGGGGTTGAAACGCGATCCATCCACGCGTCCACCACCCCCTTCGCGCAATTTCCCCCCTTGCGTCGGGACGCCTTCTCCCTATTGGTCCAAACGGCCCACTTGACGCTCTTCAGCGTCGTTCCTTTCTTCTTTCTGCCAGAATGGAATTCCTGGATAGCGAGATCTGTCCGCGCAATAATCGGATATCTCCATTAATATTTTTTTTTATACGAGAGAACTACTGTAAGTTTAGAATCTAACTCAATACGATAGCGAAATGTTAAGATACAATTTTATTTTATTTATTTGAGGTATTTAACGTACATTCTCTGAACCCACTGATTATATAATCACACGATATTTTCTATGAGTGAGAGCGAAAGAGCCTACCAATTTTATTGGCAAAAGTATTTTAACATACCTTCCAGGTTTTTTTTACACACCACAATCGACACAGGACTGACGGCTTTACTTTCCCTCCGAAGGAAGTTGTGCTACGAATTTTTATCGCTCAAGAAGAATATCAATCCTGGCTGTGTTCGAACCCACGAACATCGGTTACTAAGGCAATCACTTTTCTCCAAGACCACCGAGGTCGGTTTTTATACTATCAGTTCGACAAATATTGATATGCATGAATTTTAAGGTAACATCATGGTTAAAGCTTCAAACTTATTCAAATGGGGTGGATTTTTTTTAAATCTCTCCAACCAAGCTTTTTTTATTTCTCACTTAAGTTTAGTTTTCATTGAGGAAAGTTTCCAAATCTACTTTATTCATATTGTCGCTATCCTTTATTTCTCAGAAACAATCTTCTTCCGGAAAGTTTCGACAACACACTTGACGAGGTGGACTTGTATGGTTCTTGCACTTGCCCGTTCTTCTCGCGTTATGAAACCATGCGCGGTATGACGGCAGTGGTGAGGCGATTGAGCGTGTTTGAGGGGGTGGATGAGGGACTGCTTTAAGTAAGGGGTGGTTGGGGTGACGTGGAAGGGGGACGGAGTAAAAAATTATTGTTCTCTGTTAAGAATGGGGCCACTAGGTCTAATATTTAATTAGTTTTATAGTTGTTGGGCCGATTTCTTAAGGGGGCCTATTTAGGCTTGGCTTGTGCATCTCAAAGAACATTAGTTAGAACCAACTTTTGGACCGGTTTCTAAGTGAGTCGTGTGATGTCTGATTTTTTTGTTTTTGAAACTATTATTTCTGTAATGAGATTATGACGTTATTTTAATTACTAATGATTCAAAGGATCTACGGTATTACCAGGAAAATATTTGTGCCTTTGTGTGTGTGTGGGTGTTTTTGTAAACCACGAATTATCACCGTTAAGATACTGAAGATAACCCACTTAGGTGACCGCATGGTCTAAGGCGCTTCTCTCTCAGTAGACTAGACTGCCGTTGATGGGGAGAACAAGGTTAACACCTTGGTCGGATATACTGAAGGTAATTTTTCCAAAATGGTTTTCCACTCATCATCCACGTAAATTTGGGTACACTTCCTCAAAATATAACCTTCCTAATCCCTACGTAGTTAGTGCATAAGCTCATAGCCCGAACAGGTAGTAAGATGCGGTGCTAAAAAAAGATACTGAAGGTAGAAATTAGACGAAATATTAAGGTATTTACTTGGCAGTACCCGCCTCAGTGGCGTAGTTGGCTAACGCGCTTGTCGTGTTGAGCTCAACCGCTGAGGACGGGGAGATCGAGGTTCGAATCTCGGT
>CABFOW010005335.1:31175-43853 GCA_902141385.1 Timema californicum | reverse complement strand
AACCCTAAGGAACAATACTGGCAAAACTAGTTTTGGTATATTTGATATTGGCAAATTTACAAGAGTTTTCTTTTTTACAAATATAAATATTGGGCCAAAGTAACCCCAGTTTACGGTAAAGTATATCTATCACTCCAAGAGAAAAAAGTAAACTTTTTAAAGCAAGAGATCAATATATTTGGACTATTTTTTTTACAACTAAGGATTTTCTTGAAAATTCCTAAATTGAACTTGAAGAAGAAATTTGTAAAGATATTGCAAATCATCTTTACAATTTACATGTTTATTAATCAATATTTTCCATTCTTGCATTAAAAAACCCATTTATACAGGATAAACCAGCCAGGTATTCTGACATAGAAGTAAAATCGATCAGATTTTCAAAATCTGATAGTAAATATATATAAACAACATTTTCTTATTGCTTTTGGGGTGATTCTCGCAAAGAATACCCCGAGTTATCGCTGCGGGTAGTCTAAGAACTGTTGTCATTTGCCGTCATGTACTTGAGTGAAACTGGATCCTCACTATACAATACTCTGGAACCAGAATGAACAATTGAAATTGCAGACATGCAAATACGTAGTCAACAATTAAACCAGATATAACAAGAATTTGCCAGAAAAAGAAAATTTAGGCTGTCTCTGATCATCAGATGTATTTTGAATTTTTTTTTAATTTATACTAATAATAGTAAAAAATAAAATCTGATATAACAGTTATCATTTAATTAAGAATAAAACCTTATCATTTCTTTCCTAACCGGCACCTATCCAGGATAACTGTATTTATTTATGATAATATATTTTACAAGTATATTACAATTACCTCATAAAGCGAAAAGAGGTTTTCCTTATAGAGTTGTATTTATTTATGGTATATGAGAGAGGACAATACATGTAGTTGCCTTCTTCGTGGAAAAAATTAATGTTCAATTTAAAGGTATTTGATCTTGAACCAAGAACATTTTTCGCCCATGGCGTATTATTTTTTAAATATGCTCCACTAAACTTATTTAATGGTTTCCATTTTGTTGTACGGCATAAAAAAGGGTTTCTTGATTACATTTATTGAGGAACTCTGGAGTAGACATATCATGTTGGGCTGCAAAATCTGCTTACTATAGTTGTTCATGTATTGTTGGGATAAGTAGATATAATAGTATATGTTATTGTTGTGACATCCAAATGTTTAAAGAGATTATTTATTAACTATGCCGGCAGGAAGGAGAGAAATTCAACCCAAGTCGAGGTTAGGGGCTTGTTTGGATTTACTAATACCGTACTTATCCAAATCCAAGACAACCCTCAGTTTCTACAAAGTTCTGGATAGATTTTTATAAAGTGGTATTTATTTTATCATGAATGAAGAAAATAATAATAATAATAATGGTAGCCTTATTTTGTAATACTATGAAAAAAAAATTACTAAACAAATTACCTATGATGACTTAAAATATAATTAGGGTTGCATAATTGTCAAGGAATTAATTTTTTTGTCATAAATGTTGCTTTTGCATAAGAAGGTTAACTTTGAAAAAGTTTCATAAAACAATGAGAAGTTAATTTTTACTATGACAAATGATAGTTGTTAGTGAAAATCCAAGTCTCATACATACCCTACTCCCCCTAAATACGAACATTGGACTTGACCATTAACACGCGATTACGCTATAACATGGTGTCTACTCAACTTGACTAATGAAATCCCCGACCTTTTCCCTGATCATTTACTAAAATTCCCAAATAAAAAAGTATGTAAAGTTCTTCTAACTCCCCCCACTCCCCTCCAACCTTGTTTTTATATTAATCTTTTTTATGAATAATAATAAGTTTTAAAATTTGAATATATTTTTTAAAATCTGTATTAAAATTATTTACTAGGAATTAAAAATATATTACACAGGTTCAAACAGAAAATTGACATAATTTACTGATTTAATGATTGTTGTGTTTCATATTTTGAGTAAAACATTTTCCCGGATTTTTGTTGTAATTTACGAAATTCCAGACTTATTCCCGTTTTTTCCCGATCACTTTAAATTCCCGGCTAGTTCCTGTTTTCCCTGATTTTTCCGGATGGTAGACACCCTATATATACAGAAATTAAATAAAATAAAGTGAAGAGCTATAGGAAAAATCAAAAGATAAATATACAACAAACTTTTGCTTTTATAAGGAAAAGATAAAAACACATTTTCCATGTTACAAAAAATCTAACCGATAAATACATAACAATTTGATAATTCATTATGTTTTTAAATCTATTTTGATTATTGTGAATGGCTGAATTTTTAATATCATAAATCATTGGTAAAGTAACCAAAAACAGCAAAACTAAATAAAATTCAATTCGATTACGCCCATCACAAAGCCCAACCCATTTGTGGAGTTGATCATGTTGAATACTTAAGAGTGGTATTGAGATTTTTAGCTTATAGTACCAATATTGCGACACCAGTCAATACAATTGGTATCAAGTCAAGTATCGGGGCACAACTAGGTAGTTAATTTTAACGAAAACTGAAGATGTAAATTGTTACCTTTTGATGTAGAGCTAACCCATTCCTTAGTCTGTGATTTTAAGACGACTCCTAGATTTTAAAGTTACAAATTTGGGAAAAACTCATCTTAGATTCATATAAATAAGGTATATTGATAGGTCAGTTACTATAACCTAATTGTGAAGGATTGCAGATTTCTCTAGGGCTTTAAGAATATTGGTGGTTGTATTATATTTGGAAGACGGTACAGGAAAGATGGGTTGAATCACATAATAGGAACGAGAACAATATGGCTTTTATAATAAAAAGAAGAACACAGTTCACATTTTGCATTGCTGTCACTGGACAAAGAGGTACTGGCTACCTCTATAAGAAGATCGACCATTACTGCCTAATCCCCCAACCTAGTTTTCATTCTATCGGAACTCATCAGGGAGGAGGGTGAAACACTCAACACAACTTCCTAAAAGAGGAAACAAAAATTTAAAAAACACAAAAAAGGGAGAGAAAGGAAATTGGTAAAGAAAGATAGGACACTTAGAAACATGTAAAAGGAATAACATAAAGGAGAAACAAAGGAAATATGCGAATATCTAATATATCTCTCCAAGGAAAAACAGTGCCGTCTGCATCACACCGTGAGGTTTGATTGCACTCGGTCTGAGGAGAGAACAAGATAGTGAAGTCGGAGGTGAGGTATGCGACGGACGATGAGAGAGCTGAAAAAGATTGTACTGTGTATCGTGTTAAGATAGTTGATACTTAGATTCGAGTGTAACTGCCCACTTTAAGTTAAAATAAAGTATGGTGAATTATGATGGCGTTTGCTTTCTTTTGTTTTGATTGCCAGAGCGAAACTTTACCCGGTCACGTAAAATAATAATTAGGGCGTGTTCACCAGTGACGCATCGGTAATTTGGGGTATCGGGGAAATGTACCCAGTGGTAACAAGAGAAAGGGGTAAACAACTCTTTTCGTTTTTTGAGCTAATTATATTTGGAAGCGTTTCTCACTCCCTCCTGAAGAGTTCTGATAGAATGAAACCTAGGTCGGGGGATTGGATGGTGACGATCAATTTTCTTCAAGAGGAAGCCATTACCTCTTTGCCCAGTTGCTGCAAAGCAAAGTGTGAACCGTGTTCTTTTTTTCATTGTAAAAACAATATTTTGTCCGTTTCGTTTATATCTTTTTCTATTTTCAAGTGAAAAGAGGTTTTCCTCATAGAGGATATTGGTGGTGTACCACTGATTCAAGTTCTGTGAGCTTCAACTTGTATTACAGATTTTACTTTATTTTTGATCCCTTCTACATTTACATCTACATTTTGTTTCCTTTTGAGCATTGTTTTTAAAAAATTTAAGAAACATGTTTGTAATTTATTTATTCTCAAGATTTCTGACTAAAATAATCTCTAAATATTCTAATATTTTCAAGGTTATTGGGCTTGTATATAAAAGAAAAACAGTTGAATTATTTGACACAGCTTTATTTACCTCCCAATAACAGTTATATACTATGAACACTAACTATTTACAAATAACAGGGTAGATACAGAAACAATCTATTGCATGGCACACTAAGCAGGTGCTGGTGCCGGTTCTGCAACTAAACAGGACTGTGGCAGTGTCCACTACCAAAATAACATAACATTTGGTTTAATTGTTGGTAACTACTATTTTAAAATAAGATTTACTATGGTATACGATTGATTAACTTTTGAAATACTGTTAACTGATCAAAAAGGTTCAGATTTAGTGGTTCAAGAGTAGATTTTAAATTTTAAGCTCAAACATATTTTTATTTGTGTAAATAGACATTATTTCTTCCAAAATCAATGGTTTAAATAGAGTTGGGTTGAAAACACTTTTTACAAATCTGAATCTCCAATTTATCTTGAAATCTTGAAATATTTATGAGCCTATGAGGAAATATAATAAATTAATTATTGAAAATACAAATAGAAACTAAATGTTAACATTCTTTCTTATAATTCATTCAATTACACTCATACATTAGGTTGTGTGTTAAATTACTAGCCTGGGGCCTGACTGTTAAGTTCACCCTATATTTGTTATTGGTTCTGAACTACCAATAAGCAGTATTATAAGAAGCTAACCAAGGAACAGTGGCATTGCTTTCCCACAAGCCGAGTTTTAATACAATTACATTTAGGAGAAATTAGAAGAAGCTAACCAAGGAACAGTGGCATTGCTTTCCCACAAGCCGAGTTTTAATACAATTACAATTAGGAGAAATTAGAAGAAGCTAACCAAGGAACCGTGGCATTGCTTTCCCACAAGCCGAGTTTTAATACAATTACATTTAGGAGAAATTAGAAGAAACCAACCAAGGAACAATGGCCTTACTTTCCCACAAGCCGGGTCTTAATATAATTACATTTAGGAGAAATTAGAAGAAGCCAACTAAGGAACAGTGGCATTGCTTTCCCACAAGCCGAGTTTTAATACAATTACATTTAGGAGAAATTAGAAGAAACCAACCAAGGAACAGTGGCCTTACTTTCCCACAAGCCGGGTCTTAATATAATTACATTTAGGAGAAATTAGAAGAAGCCAACCAAGGAATAGTGGCATTGCTTTCCCACAAGCCGGGTCTTAATATAATTATATTTAGGAGAAATTAGAAGAAGCCAACCAAGGAACAGTGGCCTTGCTTTCCCACAAGCAGGGTTTTAATACAATTACATTTAGGAGAAATTAGAAGAAGCCAACCAAGGAACAGTGGCCTTGCTTTCCCACAAGCAATACAATTACATTTAGGAGAAATTAGAAGAAGCCAACCAAGGAACAGTGGCCTTACTTTCCCACAAGCCGGGTCTTAATATAATTACATTTAGGAGAAATTAGAAGAAGCTAACCAAGGAACAGTGGCCTTACTTTCCCACAAGCCGAGTTTTAATATAATTACATTTAGGAGAAATTAGAAGAAGCTAACCAAGGAACAGTGGCATTGCTTTCCCACAAGCCGGGTCTTAATATAATTACATTTAGGAGAAATTAGAAGAAGCCAACCAAGGAACAGTGGCATTGCTTTCCCACAAGCCGGGTCTTAATATAATTACATTTAGAAGAAATTAGAAGAAGCCAACCAAGGAACAGTGGCATTGCTTTCCCACAAGACGAGTTTTAATACAATTACATTTAGGAGAAAGTTGCCGACATCAAGTTCTACTGCATCAGTGATAATTTCACTCTTGTTTCAAAGTAAAACAATGTAAAAACTTTTTAAATGGATGTATAATAAAATACAATTCATGAAGTATTATTAAAATATTAACAAATAAAAGTATATTCAAATCCCTTGCCATTAATATTAATCACATCACCGGGGTTGCCAAGTCGGAGTCAAAAGCAATTATGGGGGGAGTCAAAGTCGGTAAAAATGTACCAACTCCGGCTTCAAAATAAGCATTTATAATTTATAACCATATATTGTAGAGCTATCATTTTAATTTTATACTTTTTTATTCTTTGTACAAGAAGTAATCTGTACTGGAGAATTTTACTGCAGTCAGTTTTTTATTACTAATTAATACACATTAACTATGTATGTAGTCAGAGTCTGACAGTAGAACAATAGAGTAGTCAGTTGAAAGCTTGGCGTACCAACACCACAGACCTGCTTATCATGGATGTTTATTAAAACATTAAATTGTGTTTTGTTATTAGTATAGCTTCAGTTTGAGCCACTTGATATCCCTGGAGAAATATCTCAAATTATAACTTTATATTTTATGTTGAAATAAAATTTCAAATTAAACATCAAGCATTTCTATATTAATAGTTTTACAGGCACCTTAACAAAAGATAGTCATTAGTGCCTGGGACTGAACCAATTGTAGCTCACTTGGTGAAGAAGGAAGTTTTTACTTTACCAGGATTCAAACCTGTTGTTTAGAAGTGCAGAGTGGAGTGTTTCCGAAACTATGATACACAACATCCAACTGAGTTTTATTAATTATAGCATATTTTTGATAATAGTATAATTGTGTTTGTGTGCCATGGTTTTGCTTTGGAACGACCGTTGTTACTCGAGGTAGAAGTGGCTATGGCCTCTACAGGGGTATGTGACTGACAGAGAAAGTGTGAAAGAATGAGAGGGTGGATTTAAAAAATAAATAATAATTATGATTGTTGGCTACTCTTCACAGAAAATATGAAAACAAACCACAAACTTTGTGGTGTTATTATCAATAATTTTTTCTAGAGTAGTTTGGTTTGTTTCGGCCTGTCGTGGCCTGCCGCTCGTATATCCTCAAGTAGACCTTGTTTAGCCTTTATTCTAGAGAGAGCAGGAGTACACAAGATAGAAAAGGATTCAAGACTAAGATGGTATGGTCATGTGATGATGATGATAATGATCAACGAGTGCTAAAGACTATATACCTTGTACTTACCCCTTTCCCTTATTTAAATAATCACCACAGCATATTCAAGTTTTTATTGTGATTATTTTTTATGTTTATTAAAATTTTTGCTAAGAATTTAATGAACAAAATATTGTATGTTTGGTGTTTTGTATACTACCTTTGTATTATTATTATTATTATTATTAGCACCGCGTCTTACTACCCGTTCGGGTTATACTATCTTTGTAATATTGTAAAAAAAATAAACCCAATGATCAGCACCGGCCTAATCGGCAAAAGGACCGATAGGCTAACCCCTAATGAATATGTGATTGGATGAAATGCCAAAAATATATGTATAAAATCAGCTTAATTGTAGGTTTAAGGCTGAAAATATCTAAAAACAACGGAAAGGATGATAATGACCATTTCTGGGAGTGGTTGCAGTTACTTTCATTTCACTTTGGCAAATATTGTCTTTAGTTGGTAAAAATTGTGAAAAACCTTCGTTGTTAGTTCAGGCTTAACTATGGACATACTCGAGTAGCAAGTTTGGTTTCGAGAAGGATTACAAACACATTGCGATGCAGCAGTCGCCATTCATGACGTTTACAATGTAACATGAGCTCCTTGCCAAGCAATTCCCAGAAGGAGGTGGTTTCTGTTAATGGAAGACTAACATCTGTTGGTAACACTGCTTTAAAAACATCTCTGACATTTGGCATTCGATGATCTACAAAAGTATTTGCAAGTAAGTAAAAGCGATTTTTTTTTGTTAATTTTTAATCACGAGTATTGGTTTTCATGTTTTAAGAAAGTAATTTTTATTTCTGGCTTGGAAAAGAAAATATATTTTAAACATGAAGATTAAATTACATTTACATGTATTGTAGTTTCAAAATACTTTTTTTTGTGCCATTTTTATCAAATTTCAATATTTCAAACTTTGAAACTTCATTGCAGAGCTGAATTTAGAGCTGGGGTAGGGGGACAACCTCTGGGCCCTCAAAACCGGGTCTCTCATTAAATGATAATTTCTATATTAAACCACGAATTTTTTTGCTCTAACTGAATCACAAAGAGTTATTAATAGTTAGAAACTCTAGCAATTAGATTATTTTAAAACATTTTTCATTCAGAATTATTGAAGCTGTCCTACTTGTTTTGTGATTTTATTGTTGAGATCATTTAATCTGGATATGGATCTATTGTTAATCTTTACAGATAAAGCCGTTCCAACACTTACCTTTTACAAACTTCTTGTTGAGATTTCAAAGGTTATTTGGAATAGACCACTAGGCTAAACCATGGTTTAAATTAGGGGGGATAGCCATCACACTTTCCTTGGTGATACTGGAGTATAGAATGTTTAGATATAACACTAAAAAATACAAACACATTGTCTTTAAAAATGTGTTTGTGTGTTTTTTTTAGTGTTATATCTAAACATTCTATACTCCAGTATCACCTAGGTAAGTGTGATGGCTATCCCTCCTAATTTAAACCAAAGATTTCAAAGATAATTTTTCAAAAGTTGAACTAGCCTTGAGGATATACTTGGTAATAAAGGTAACAAAATGGGAAACAGTCATTTTGAAAATGAAAATCACAAAGAATGGGCAATGAACAACGATGAGACAGGATTGTTTCTAAGCATTGCTTAGCATAGAATAGACTTTACTCTGTGAGAGTGACTTTGAAGAACTCTGAAATGTGTGCCTGTTGGAAGTACTTGAATATTTATTAAGCAGGAATATTATATTTAATATCTTATTTTTAACATTTCATGAACATCTAATGACTGGCTGATTTCTAAGATGTTAACACATTAATATGCCATGTATGTATTATTATCATTATTATCATAGACATGAAATGTACAACAATTGTTATTAACATTAGTGTTGAGTTTTCTTTGTATTTCTTTAGTTGCTGTCTATTCACAGGATTTAACAATATAAACTAAATGTAATGTAGCTAATGAAGCCATTTGTGTACATTGGCCTGACCCCTGTAAGCTACATCTATAATATATACATCTATATATTTTTAATATATTGTTAAAGACTAGTTTTAGGTTTTATTGTAATCATTCGTAACAATAAACAATCGACGTTTGAAGAGTAAGAAAAGAGAAACTTGCCCTTTCCAAATATATTAAAAGGCAATAAATAAATTATACGTTGAATGGATCTAGGATATATGCTTTAGAGTTTCTCTATTAAATTTTGTCTTACGGCACAAAAACCTTTGGTTTTAATCTTTTTACCAAAGAGTCGAAATGGTTGTTCATTACTCTCTACATTGCACACGATCGCAATCTCGTAATTATTAACTTGTTTTGGTGCCCAACGATGTATTTTAAATCATATATTTAAAGTGATGTAACAAAGCCACGAACCAATGATCCCCATGATGAGTTGAGGTCATGTATACAATGATTAAACAAACACTCCTGTAAAAATGTGGAACTCGCTACACCCTAATGTGGACAGAGAATATCATGTAGTGTCATACAGTGAACCAAATGGTTATGCCAAAGCTCTTCTTTTCATTTCTTTGAGAAGTTCCACCCCCATTTGAGCAGGGCTGCGTGTCACAATCACTCCAGCCTGAAACACAAACAGGCAGTGGAGATAAGATCTATTTTGAAGGAGAGTATGAAATGTGTTTGAACCCCTTCAGATACCTGAGATCATTGAGCATCCTTTATGATCTGAAATACATCTACAACATAATGTGAAATATATTCAATCTTCTTTTAATTGGAAAAGCCATATTGTGTGTTTCTATTTATTTGATATTTAAACATTTTCCTTTAAATTTTATACATGAAAAGTATTAATAAAAAATAATAATTTTATTAATGTCAATATTATTTTAAAATATAAGCGAAAATTCCAAAAAATTATTGTTGGTGAAGTTAAAATAATTTTAGAACTAACAATCAAAAATTATTTCAATAAACTTTTTTTTCAAAATAAATTTATATTTTTCTATTGTCTTATCTTCATCAAGTATAATTAAAATTATTAGTTAACAGATTAACCTCGACCACAAACAACCACGGGAATAAATGGTTACGTTCGTTGGAACAGCTTGAATCCTTAACATGAGGATTGCTATGTGCTTTTCCAAATAATAATATCAATATTAAGCAGTTATTTTTAAAAACCGTTCACTTTCAGTTTTCTAAGGAGTCAATAAACAAACCTTAACAAAACTAGGTTAAGATAGCAGCCCACCCCGTTCCCAAAAATCAGCACCCCAAACGAGCCTATTTAGACTAAAGAAAAAAAAAAATACAATGATCCTGTTTTGTTCAAGACAAATTGTCTAGTTGTAAACAATCTTCAGGGGTGATTGCGAGTACTTAGACTTTTGTGTTCAGACTGTCACCCCTTCACAACAAACTAACTTAGTTGTTTCACTTGGAAGTGCTGTGCAACCAGGGACTCAGCTTGTCTCAAGGAGCGCAGTGAGTCCTGTAAGGCTGAGTGTCTGGTGTATACCTTGTCTGTGACCAGGGACTCAGCTTGTCTCAAGGAGCGCAGTGAGTCCTGTAAGGCTGAGTGTCTGGTGTATACCTTGTTTGTGACCAGGGACTCAACTTGTCTCAAGGAGCGCAGTGAGTCCTGTAAGGCTGAGTGTCTGGTGTATACCTTGTTTGTGACCAGGGACTCAGCTTGTCTCAAGGAGCGCAGTGAGTCCTGTAAGGCTGAGTGTCTGGTGTATACCTTGTTTGTGACCAGGGACTCAGCTTGTCTCAAGGAGCGCAGTGAGTCCTGTAAGGCTGAGTGTCTGGTGTATACCTTGTTTGTGACCAGGGACTCAGCTTGTCTCAAGGAGCGCAGTGAGTCCTGTAAGGCTGAGTGTCTGGTGTATACCTTGTTTGTGACCAGGGACTCAGCTTGTCTCAAGGAGCGCAGTGAGTCCTGTAAGGCTGAGTGTCTGGTGTATACCTTGTTTGTGACCAGGGACTCAGCTTGTCTCAAGGAGCGCAGTGAGTCCTGTAAGGCTGAGTGTCTGGTGTATACCTTGTTTGTGACCAGGGACTCAGCTTGTCTCAAGGAGCGCAGTGAGTCCTGTAAGGCTGAGTGTCTGGTGTATACCTTGTTTGTGACCAGGGACTCAGCTTGTCTCAAGGAGCGCAGTGAGTCCTGTAAGGCTGAGTGTCTGGTGTATACCTTGTTTGTGACCAGGGACTCAGCTTGTCTCAAGGAGCGCAGTGAGTCCTGTAAGGCTGAGTGTCTGGTGTATACCTTGTTTGTGACCAGGGACTCAGCTTGTCTCAAGGAGCGCAGTGAGTCCTGTAAGGCTGAGTGTCTGGTGTATACCTTGTTTGTGACCAGGGACTCAGCTTGTCTCAAGGAGCGCAGTGAGTCCTGTAAGGCTGAGTGTCTGGTGTATACCTTGTTTGTGACCAGGGACTCAGCTTGTCTCAAGGAGCGCAGTGAGTCCTGTAAGGCTGAGTGTCTGGTGTATACCTTGTTTGTGACCAGGGACTCAGCTTGTCTCAAGGAGCGCAGTGAGTCCTGTAAGGCTGAGTGTCTGGTGTATACCTTGTTTGTGACCAGGGACTCAGCTTGTCTCAAGGAGCGCAGTGAGTCCTGTAAGGCTGAGTGTCTGGTGTATACCTTGTTTGTGACCAGGGACTCAGCTTGTCTCAAGGAGCGCAGTGAGTCCTGTAAGGCTGAGTGTCTGGTGTATACCTTGTTTGTGACCAGGGACTCAACTTGTCTCAAGGAGCGCAGTGAGTCCTGTAAGGCTGAGTGTCTGGTGTATACCTTGTTTGTGACCAGGGACTCAACTTGTCTCAAGGAGCGCAGTGAGTCCTGTAAGGCTGAGTGTCTGGTGTATACCTTGCTTGTGATCTCAGCTCAGTAGAAATAACAGACTCCAAGTCTTAGCAATAGATTAGAAATGGTGGGCGACTTTACTTGGTTTCTAAGTGTTCACGTTAAGGTTAATTTTACAAGACAGGCCTTGCTTAGTGTCAACTTAGATTAATTAGGTACTTTAATAGAAAAACATAAACTAACAAACTTTGATGGATACAGTTTTGTTAGAAAATTTGTTTCACATTCACTATATATATATCTTAGTATAACCAACCACAAAAGTTTGGTGGGGGAAGAGGATGAAGGATCAGAAAGAGTTTTAAAAATATGAATGCGGAAATAAAGAGATTATATAGGAAGAAGAGAAGAGCAAAGCATGTATTACAGGAGGCTAGGAAGGTTTGGATGCAAAAATGGACAGAGATGCTGGAAATTAATATGGAAGGAAGGAAGTAAGTAAGAAGGTGTTATATAGCCAGATAAGAAACAGAAGAAGAGAGAAAAGCCAAGAGGTTAGAATGATGGATAAAGACAAGAGAAGAAGAAAGGCAATTATGAAGAGAATATTTTGAGAAGTCCATGAAAGAGGAAAGAGATGACAGTGAGGTAGAGAAGCATGAAGAAAAGGAGGGAGGGAGTTCCACGTGAAAAGAGGTGGAGGATGCATTTAATAGGATGTAACAGGAAAAAGCGCCAGGTGTGAGCAAACTGTGCAATTGATACAAGCTCCAAGAGAAGCAGAAATACGACGATTATACATGTAATAGGGAAAGTGACCTGGCGGTCTAGGGGTTAAGGTGTCAGACTTCTATGATGGCGGCCGGGGTTCAATCCTCGGTCCCGGCAAAGATTTATCTGATTACCAAACCCTTCCTTCACCTCTGACAAGACATCTTGTGAATGTGGGGAATGCCAGGCCTCCACCGTGGTTCGGATTCCACGTTAAACTGTAGGTCCTCCATTTC
>CABFOW010005335.1:0-19824 GCA_902141385.1 Timema californicum | reverse complement strand
ATATATATATATATATATATATATATATATATATATATAGTATTTCTATTGATGGATTGTAAATATTTGTCCCTGCCATGAATTAAAGACCTGCGATTTAGGATAAGTGGATCAAGTGAACTCTCCTGTTCAAGAACACTCTTGATCCTCTTGATTTGAGTCAATATATTACAATGTCTGTGGAATCTTCAACAGGAGAGTTCACTTGATCCACTTAACCAAAATCGCAGGTTTTTAATTCATGGCAGAGACCAGGAGTGCAGAATATGTTCAGAGATCCAATATTTACCCAGAACATAACATTTTCATTAAAAAAAAATCCCCCAAAAACCATATCGCTCAAAGTAAAACATTGAATATTTTATAGATGCTGAAGGTAATAAGAATTATTACCTACTAAATAGTCTGGAAAATTCAAATTTAAATATATTTTTAATCATAGTTATTGTTATAATACCTACCTTATAAAAAAGTCCATTGGTCCATTGATACCAGTAGGCTTACTAACATTTACTATTAACATTTAATTTTACATCTTGAGAGTAAGAGGCGATGGAGTGTCATTTAGGGAGGCCTTGGTTTAATTGTTGATTTTCATAGACTTTTAGTTTTTTCCTAAACTCTCCACTACTGCAAGGTCTACCACTATCAACCACACTGGGGGAAATACTATCGCTATTTACGACTATGAGCTTTTCCTGATCACATAATTTATGTTTTACAAAACTTTCAATACTACCTTGATCCTTACTTCTAGGTTTTTCTTGGGGATGTTTATTAAATATGTGATAGCCATTCACAATAAGCACAGCTGACATAATAAACATTTGTTTCACTAAACCATCTAATTTTTATAAACATGTATCTATTGTACAATGTACGAACCTTAATAGGTCCACTAAATACAATTTCAAGGCTACACAACTATTACAAGCATATCTCGAGTTTAAATAAACTGTGCGCACATCACCGTGTAATTAGGTCGTGATTGAATTCAAACTAAAACAAAACCTCGCTCACCCTTTCCCACCCTTCACCGTCTGCCCGTCATAGCTACCAAACACCCGTGCTAGGGCAGGTGACTGATGACTCACCACTCAATCACGCCATTAGCCCGGTTGAATTATTAGATCTTTCCTTTGCCCACTATCTCAACCGCTGACCCATTATCTTAGCCCCTAGACACGCAACTCTTTGTGCTTACACCAGCACTGACTCACTATGGCACGTGCTGATAGTGTCAGTGTTGAGCGTCATCGGACTTAGTTTTTCATACAAATGAAACCACCATATCAGAAACAGAATGTACTAAAAATGTAGGGGTGTGCGAAAAGTTGAAGTCGAAGGTCAAATTTCCTTCGGTTTCGACTTCGACATCTAAAATAACCTTCGCATAGTCGAAAAATTTCGAAGGAAGGATAAAACTTCGATCAGCTATCAAACGATTTAATTTTGTCTTAATAAATATTACATATTTCAATATTTAATAATTTTAAAACCGTTACTAAAGATAATTTTAACACCGAAAAGTAATTTAACCGCCATGACGTAAGCATGGATCAAAATCGATTAAGTAAATGTTTATATTATATTCACTATCGCCAACCTAGTTTTGTAAAAAGTAAAGACACCTACAAAGAAATTACACCATGGTTACTGGTATGAAGCAGAGAAAGCGCTTTAGCTGTGCTATCATCCCAGCTCGCATCTAATGTTTAGTCCATAATATTACATTTCTTTGGAATTGTCTGTGACTAATTTACAAGTGCATTTTGACGCATAAGTTTTTCATAGCTTCCTTACGTTTTATTTGTTATTCAAAATGGCTGATACGGAGTGTGGGAAACGAAAAAACAATGTAATTTATAATTATTATGAGAGAAATTCAGATAAAAAGACATGCATATGTAAAGTCTGCAAAATAATTTTATCAACTCCACGATGTAAGTAAATATTAAAACTTTATTGATGATTTACTAAGTTCATCAGTAAGCCTGTGTGCATTAATTATTAATATAGGCCTTAGGTAACAAATAAGGAAATTTTCCCGGTCCTTGTTACTGACAAGATCTAGATTATATAATTTTTATTTCAGTTAAAACAGTTTATTTATTGTGATATGGTGTAAAAGTAGGCCTATTTGCTTATTGATTTTATTTGCTTTGGAATTTTTTATACCATGCGCTAAAGAGCTGTTTTTTTATCTTGTTGCAGCTACAACTACAACACTACAGGAACATCTAAAAAAGCATCCTACAGAATTAAGACAGTATGAAAATGAAAAGAAAAACGTTTAATCCATAAAATCCAAGACCAGCCCATCAAAAAAGGAATCAACTCACTACGGAGGAAGTCCTATTCAAGAAAAAAAAACTCTCTTCTAATGATCCCAAGGCACAGTCCATCACTAAAAGTATTGCTCTCATGTTGACAAAAAGACTACTTCCTTATACTTTTGTCGAAGAATCAGGATTTGTGGAGTTTATGGCTAATCCTAACATTGCGCCTCAATACAAAATTCCATGTCGGACAACTTTTTCAACCAATTATGTACCATAACTCTTTGCGGATACTCAGATAAAAATGAAAGGTGTCCTCAAAATAGACTTACCGTCTCTTCTCTCCTAATTTGTGAATTTGGCCAAATTTATGACTAATTTTTTTTTTCCAGTTCTTATATGTGTATGTTTTTTTATATGTGAGTATTTTAAAGAGTTTCTTATTAGACGTCTATTATGATTTTATTTGTTTTCATAAAGCTTAAAACAAAATAATTACTAATGCAAGTGTAATATTATAATTTAGGTTGTTTATTGTGTTTTCTTGAACATAAATAAATTCAGACATGTCAGCATATGAATATAGTGTGCTTTGACTTTTCTGTACGCCTTTCTTTTGACCCAGATGTATACACTGTTTAATTTAAAAATTAAAAGTAGTGTTAAGTGACAACAACAAAAATCCTAGATAGCTTCGACTTCAACTTTGACTTTTCTTCGCAAGTTTCAAGCTTCGCTTCGATTTTGCTTAGACTTTTAAGAGTGGCCTTCGCACACTCCTATAAAAATGTCAACAAAATTGTTTGACTTTTTCCTGCCCCAAATTTCCCCAGGGCTGCTTTAATCTCCCCCAAACTTCGTTCGCGCGTTCGGACATATTGTGCACCCCTGGCAGACACAATATTTACAGTCCATCAATTGTTAAATTGTTCTATTCAAACCATTGAATGACAAATGAAAGTTTGTACATTACTTTTGTCTTCCAATCCACATACTTTGACAACATCACACATCCCCAAACATATTTGGGGAGATAAAGTGTACAAACCTGCTCAGGCGCGATGACCCCAGGACAGTTGGGCCCCACTAACCGGGACTTGGATTGTTTGAGAAGCTTGTGTTTCACTCGGACCATGTCTTGTTGAGGGATGCCCTCCGTGATGCAAACAATGAGAGGAATCTCGGCGTCCACAGCCTCCAATATAGCACTGGCTGCTCCTGGGGGAGGTACATAGATCACCGTTGCATCGGCTCCTGTTGCGCTCTTAGCCTGGAGAGCGACAACATTCCAGTTAGCATATAGCAAGGAGAACAACATATACAATCAGTTAAATACACCCATATCCGGAAACAATACAATCATTGTTGTAATGAAGAACTATCTAATTTCTTCCAATTGGACACACAACCTTCTCGGCTCTCTTACAACCTCAACCAACCTTTAGTGATTCCAAAGAGCAATCTATGAACAGCAAGAACACAGCATATACCACTTCAAGAGCAATCACGAGTATTCTCTCCAGCTGACAAACCGCTCACGAGTATTCTCTCCAGCTGACAAACCACTCACGAGTATTCTCTCCAGCCGACTGAAACCACTCACGAGTATTCTCTCCAGCCGACTGAAACCACTCACGAGTATTCTCTCCAGCTGACTGAAACCACTCTCACACGTCAGTCAGTCCTTTTGTCAATATCTATTTTATAAGAAACTAGCATGAAGTACCGGCTTGTCTAGGAGAAACATTTTTTTTTAAAGATGGGAGCAAGTAAAAGCGGTAAAGCATGTAAAGAGGATAACAGTGATTAGAAAAAAGGCAATAAGGAAAACTGTATTATTTTAGAGCAAAACGAGCTAAAAGTGCAAAAGGGGCAAACAGTACAAAGTAGATAAAATCAATTTTTTTAACCATTTTCTTTACAGCTTTTAAGTTACCCCTTTTAGCCAGTTTACCCCTTCTTGCCCTATTTATCCCCGTTATAACCAGGAATGTACATAACAATAGTTTTACCAGTTTTTGGGTGTGAAGCATGCTCTCTTACTTTGCATTACAGAAACAAACTTAGGGTGTTTGAAAACAAGCTGCTTAAGATAGGCTACTGGGGAGTGGAGAAGGGTACATAAGGATGTGTTACATACCCTATACTCATCACAAGATAAACAAGGCTGGACCTGGACAAAGATGGGAGGATAACATTACAATTGACCTTGAAGAGATAAGGTGTAATGAGGTGGACTGGCTCAATATAGGGATAGGGGTACCTAATGTTTAGATTTTTACAAACTTATATTTTTAAATTTAGCTATCATTTAAGATGATAATGATCACTATTATTATATTTGTATTGTACTTTTAATCACATTATATCTGTAAGAGCTAGCCAAACTAGCAAAATAATAACCAGTATTTACAAAAAACAGTAATGGCTAAGTATGTAACTTTCATAAAAATATTTTGCTAAATATCAAGCATTTTTCTATTTTTTATTATATATATATACCAATATCTCTCAATATGTTTGGTTATTAACACAATATGTGTATAATAAGCTTAAATGGATCTAATTAAAATAAAACATACTATAAAACAAATTATTTCGTTCATGCATGTATCAATAGAACCATGAAAATAAGGTGGGGTATAAAGTACTTACCGTCTCTTCTCTCCTAATTTGTAAATTTGGCCAAATTTATGACTATTTTTTTTCCAGTTCTTATATGTGTATGTTTTTTTATATGTGAGTATTTTAAAGAGTTTCTTATTAGAAGTCTATTATGATTTTATTTGTTTTCATAAAGCTTAGAACAAAATAATTACTAACACAAGTGCAATCTTAAAATTTAGGTTGTTTATTTTGTTTTCTTAAACATAAATAAGTTCAGACATGTCAGCATATGAATATAGTGTGCTTTGACTTTTCTGTACCCTTTCTTTTGACCCAGATGTATACACTGTTTAATTTAAAAATTAAAAGTATGTGTTAAGTGACAACAACAAAAATCCTAGATAGCTTCGACTTCAACTTTGACTTTTCTTCGCAAGTTTCAAGCTTCGCTTCGCATTTAAAAAGCGGCCTTCACACACCCCTATAAAAATGTCAGAGGTAGGTGGGGTACTTTTGTAAGGGCAGCAATGAACCTTCGAGTTCCTGATGCCATAGACTAAGTAAGAACCTCCACCATATAATATGCGTATAGGCCAGACAAGATGGTGACAGAGTGGAGCTCATTAAGAGGCCACATAACCACCATGTCTTACCACCAGAGGCCTGCAAGATTGAGTTATTTCGTGTGTGATGAGAACTGGACTCGACAACCCAAACAAGATGTGGAACATGAGTTTCAGAATCCCTTACTTTGGGACGAAAACAATAATTAAACATGTATAATTTATTTCCAAATTTGCTAATACTTTCTTAAAACATTGTGTAATATTTAATTTGTTAAATGAATCCATGGGCCCTAATATTGGGAATTTAAACAAATATATAGGGCTATAGTTTAAAACTTAATACTAGGGTCAGTTGGGGTAATAATGGGACAACCATTTTTTGGGCAAATGAAGAACAGTTTGGTTTAGGTGCCAGAATATATTTACAAATTACTGAGAATATCACAAATTACTCTAAAATCTTTATTCTTACTATTACAATTGAGTATATTATTTTTAAATACTAGACTAAAAACTTAAAATAATGAATCAAAGTACCCTTAAACATAGGGGGAAACAAATGGTTTCTTTCCCGACAACTTTCGTTATAGCTCTTCCTTTTATTAATCAATTTTTAAACTTTTTGTACACTTTTGGAGGTCATATTATTTGTAATATGTACTAGAAAATTTGTAGTAACCCCTCGATTTGTTAGAGGTCTTTGACAAATTTTCTAAATTTGTTGGGAATTACGAAACAAATTTGGGGAAATAGTGGGACAGCATTGGGGCAGTTATAGAAATCCATTATCTTACAGGTTACTTTTTTTCAGGTTGTGTACTTTGTTTAACTGCTGACTGGCCAAGTGTATGAAGACATTTTGTGAATTTAACTTTAAAATAATGGTTCATGTCTATATAAAAAGGGTGTTACGCAGTTAGTTAAGTGGTGTAGGACAAACAAGACCATTGGTTCTGTTGCAGACAAATATAAGATAAGCAAACCAGTGTTGGGTAGGAAAGTTTTAACCTCGTCATTCAACGCAAACGAAACAAGAGGTAGACAAATATTTCTATCTTGAGCGCAGGGGAAGGCACTTGCAGGTCAACTAGCAGTACTAAGTACATGAGGAGTTCCACTCTCAAGAGGAGGTGAAAACTGTCGTCCAATATGAACTAATCACCCCTTTTAAAGGAAATAGATCAGGTGATGATGAGGGATTTTGTGGTTTTAGCAAATCAAACAAATTATCTTTGAGAAATCTTGAAGAGCTAGAACAGTTACGAAGACAAAATACAAGTCATCCTTTTTTAATCTTTAGTTTTTATGATCTTATTGAGAACACAATTAAAGAACTTGACTTTATTGATAAGCCTAAACAAATATGGAACTTAGACGACTCTGGCTTCTGTAGTAACACAAAAGCTGTTACAGTGACTGGAATGGCCCATTGTTCAGCTGCCGGTGATTTGTTGCCACTAACGATTATCTCCATGGGCAACTTGGAGAGGAACAAGGAATGGTTTTATAACACGACTACTTTGCCAATTTCTGTGGTGCTGTACAAGAAAGACCACTTCTAATGTCATATGGACATCGAGAAATATAACTTATCAAACTGCCATCTCATACACCCGATGCACTCCAACCACTTGACAAGTCCGGATATGGACCGTTGAAGCCAGCAAGGAACAAGAAAATTGCCGAGTTACAAAGGCTAAACCAGCGGAAATTGCACAAGGCTGAATTAGTTGACCAACTAGGTAAATTTGGCAGAGTGCAAAATATTACGAAGGAATTCAAAGGTACTGGAATTTCTCTGCCCAATCGAGAAAAATATCGAAATGATAGGCTAGATCCAATCAAATAGGAACGCTGTGAGAGTAGATATGCGCCAACAAAAAGATCTCTTTTTGAAACTCACAGAATGTGATCAAAATGAGCCCCAACACCCAGATCTGGGTAGTGGTTCTGGCGACCACAACGTCGAACCTCAAACAAAGGCTAACACAATAATGCACAAGTCTTCTTTTGAAAAACTTCCGCTCAAACAAATTGTAAGAAATCTCCAGGTGCAGAATTGATAAAAATACCAAAGACAAAGCAGAAGAAATGTGAAACGAAAAGAACAATCATGAGAGAGTGAAGAAGAGGAAGAAGAGTGGTAAGCGGTGGAACAGACGACCTGCTTGAGATTAGTTCTTTAGATGAGTGGTAAGCGGTGGAACAGACGACCTGCTTGAGATTAGTTCTTTAGATGAGTGGTAAGCGGTGGAACAGACGACCTACTTGAGATTAGTTCTTTAGATGAGGAAGAAGAGTGGTAAGCAGTGTAATAGATGACCTGCTTGAGATTAGTTCTTTAGATGAGGAAGAAGAGTGGTAAGCAGTGGAACAGACAACCTGCTTGAGATTAGTTCTTTAGATGAGGAAGAAGAGTGGTAAGCGGTGGAACAGACGACCTGCTTGAGATTAGTTCTTTAGATGAGGAAGAAGAGTGGTAAGCGGTGGAACAGACGACCTGGTTGAGATTAGTTCTTTAGATGAGGAAGAAGAGTGGTAAGCGGTGGAACAGACGACCTGCTTGAGATTAGTTCTTTAGATGAAGAGTTTGTAACTTCTATTCCTAATACTACTAAGAACAAGAACATTTCCAGCAATCTGACTTTGTGCTTGTAAAGTTAGTGGTTGAGGTGTGGTTTAAAACATCCCTGACGATGAAGCAAAGTAGACGCAGGTGATAACACAAAAACACTAATAAGCCTGATGAAAATTATGTGAAACAGACATTTTACATAAACTTGATCAGGCACAATTAATTTGGAAACACGGAGATAAGAGTTCGCTACAAATTTAGTGTTGCTGTGTATGTATATGAACCAAAATAAATGAGAGAAACGAAGGCAGACTCGCAGGGGAGGTATACCTACGTCTTGAAAAGTGTGTTGTGTTTTTATTTACAAACTTAAAGCCACAAAGACTAAGGAAAGGGGCAAAATCTCACTATCTGTTTAAATGACAATATCTTGTTTTTATCATGTGTTCTACTTTATTAGGTAGAATTTTTTTTTGTTTAGCTAAAAAATAATTCAACCGTGCCATTTTAATAATAACAAATGTAAACATAAATTCCCAACGGTTTCTATGTTCTTTCACATGGTCTGCATCAGCACTGTTTTATGTGTGAGAAAGTTACACGTGTTTAATGCGCTTTCATTGAACTATTTTTTTACCACATTAAAAAGTAAGACAAAATTCCCAGTAAAAATCTGAGAATAAATTTCTTGTTCATTAAATTAGTTTCTATCACACTATTACCTCATAATTGAGCTACCTCCTTTCCTTAGCTTTCTTTCCGATGCTGTCCCACTATTGCCCCGGCTAGTCCCATTACTGTTCCAAACCACATTTTGAAAATAGAGCCAAGAATAAAAAAATATATTTTGAGAAGATCATAGAACCAAAAAGAACTTTCAATATTATACTGTTACATGTTTAACTTTTTTTTTAGAATTATGTAAGAAATTGAAAGTTTTATTTTTGTCCCCCCCCCCNACCCTAGTTAAACATTAAGAGCACCTAGGACGCTACAATATGAACTATACTTATTACCTCTAGACTATTCATGCTTGGCTATTGCTTGGTGATTGTAATCAGCAATACAGTTCTGGTGACTATAGATTTTATGTGAAGTCTAAAAGTAGTAAAACTAGCAATGCAAGTGACATTTTGAAATCTATTGATTTAAGATATCTTATCGATGTTTAAGATATGCTTGAATTAAAAAACAATTCTTGAATTTTTCCCAACATGTTCAAGGTTATAGCACTGCCAAAACAATCAGGTCTAGAATGGGAAATATTGAGGTTGGGACGGAGAGATGTACAACATTATGTAACCCCCACCTCCCCTTGACAATTGAATGAAAAGAGTTAGAGGTTTAGTCTGCGTGACCACCAATAAGGGTGAAACGTATATAAACCCATGATTGCAGTCAGTTTTCACTGTTGTCAATCTGTTTACGTGCTGTTAACCTGGTACACGCCTCTAATTGGTGGATCTAGTAAAGTGGTACAGTAATATATATAATATACTCGCTGTTATACAGGCACTTGAACCAAACTGACCCTCTCACCCATCTCAAAGTTCTAATGTACAACCACACTAAACATATATTGAAAATATAAACTGCCCAATGACAGAGACACACTACAGGTCAGAACAGCAAACAGTTATTGGTATCATTAATCTTAATATTTATTTTGTAGTGCTACATGTCCTGTTGCTCTAGAGAGGTATCTGCCACTTACACACACTAATACAAGAGTACAGGCTAACAAATATATATACATTCATTCTTTCATAATGTTTAAGAAAACCATGATATGGTCAACCAGACAAACAGAGATGACGTGGGTACGAACAAGTTTGAGATTGAATGCAAGATTAAAGAAAGTCGAGGGGGGTGTCTTTATGTCTTGATGGTTACAAATAGTTGCTAGGAAGAAGTTTCTGTTGTTTATAAAGGAATCGCCATATTGATGAATGAAGAAGTAAGATATCTCTTTGCATGGTGGTGTTGTCTAATATATTCAACCATGTTTGAACTCATCTTATCAAAGCACCAGTGAAGGCCAACGTATCTAGCTTGTATTTTCTCCGGCAACCAGACCGATGTTACCGTGTCAGCTAATTAATGTCCTGTGTTGTGATAACGAGAAAGTGACAGTCCACATATATTATACTTTTGGAGAGGGCGGTTAAAAAGTGTTTTACGTTACACATTGGAACCAGTGGTTGTTTCTAGTGATGTGACAAGCACTACTTTATGATTCTTACATAATTATAAGCTCAATATTACGGTTCTGGTTCTCAGGAAATACAATTGACAGGTTTTTCCGCCTTAATTCACAATTATATTAAAAATGACCCCCTCAACCAGAAATATAACATTTCCTCTCCTTTCATTTTAAAATTTGATTCTAACTAAATAACCTAACATAATTTGAATGCTAATATTACACAAACAATGTATTCAAAGTCAAGACTACGAGTATCTTCTTATAATGTCAAATTGAGAGGATAATCTTTAATGCCAGTTAAATTATTCACATAATTATTATGTTTAACAAGGAAACCCAATGACCACAAGATTATACAATAATAAACATTGATATAAATAAGGAAAGATAGTTATTTTATTTTAGCATCGCGTCTTACTACCCATTTGGATTATACACGTATGTATGTACTAGCTACACTAATGGGTTAGGGATTAGGAAGACTTAATTTGGAGGTAGTGCAACCGCATTTTTGTGGAGGGAGAGTGGAAAACCATTTATGGAAAACACTCCTCAGTGCAACCAACCGGGATCGAACCACAATCTCAACAGTCTAGTCCAACACGAGATTAGCGTGTTGGACCACGCGCACGCGGCCATCAAAGCAGGTCTGTGGTTATTATTATTATTATTAATATTGTAGTTTAAAGAAGCGTCAAAACAAATAATTGATTATCATCTTAAACTCAAATGATTAAAAACAAATTAAAGTTCCTATTGAGGGAAACACAATAATAAACCTGCTATAGACAGCTTATATAGACAATATGATCATATTTAAATATACTAAAATTGTTTGAACTATCCTCAACATGAAATAATGTCAAAGTGAGTCAAATAGAATTCACCTGCCGTATAAAACGGAGTAAACATTTGACTCCATCTATAATGTCGCGTAATATAGGTCAACATTATAATAAAGAACAAGACAAATTGGGCATACTTGCGACACTACACCAGAATGTGGTACACACTAAGGGGAGCATCACAAAGATCTCACACTGGAGGAGGATCCCCTCATAATTAAATAACTCGTGGGCTATAAATTCAGACTTTCGTATAGAAGAAGGCCACCATGACACACAGTCCCTGATGGACCGCAGCTTGCTCTAAACAGGGGTAGAAACCCACTTCTCGTGCCACGCCGAGAATAGCCCTTTAGATCTAAGAACATGACACTCCAACTCATCTCAGGAGGCAGATGGACCCCAGCTTGTTCTAAACAGGGGTAGAAACCCACTTCTCGTGTCATGCCGAGCATAGCCCTTTAGATCTAAGAACATGACACTCCAACTCATCTCAGGAGGCAGATGGACCGCCTCCTTGGGTGCCGGTTCATTTCCTGTGACAAGGAACCAAGCAGGCGAGTTGGGTGTTTAACAAACCAATTTTAACAATTTGCTTGTGTATCGTCTGCACAGGGGGATTCCAGGAGTACAAAGTGGAGAGTGCCCACACAACACTCCTTGAAAGTAAAGAGAGAGGAGCGCATTAAAAGTCCTCTCTCTCATATAGAGCATTTAGTGGCATCCCCTTGAGAAACTTGGCAAGATCAAAGTGGCATTGAGGTAGGCCTATCTTCCAGGGAGAAACTCGACCTGGAGTTGCGGGGATAGCCTTTGGCAGGACTATCCCACATATTTTAAAAACCGATAGCAACCAGATTCCAATCGGCCTTGTACTACGCCGTTTGGTTTGATACAGGACATGGAACAAAGGCCGGCATGCAATGCAGCTTTGACACGTACAACGCGAAAATCCATGTTAATTTAAAATCAAATAACAGTCACAAGGACCTTACTGTGCCCGAGATTAAAGAAACAATCTGAATCTGGTTCAACAAAATATTTGGGGCTGAATGTATTCCAAGCATTCCATGGAAATGGACGACAGTCGTCTTGGCTTTGGAGAAGCGATAACCTCTTGGTTACGGCCACGTCCCTAGAGTGTTGACAACGAGTTGTCTTTGCTGTTCAGCCTTGTGGAAACTAGAGGAACTGCGATAAATTGTGAAGTCATCCATAAAAAGGCATGAACGGACAGGTAAGTGTACATTGTCCACAATGTTATCTATTACAATGGCGAACAATGTACAGCTTAGAATACTGCCCTGAGGGACCCCATTTTCTTGAATAAAATTATCGGATATGGTGTTATTCTATATTCCATTCACCGTAGGAATTGACTTCTGAAAGGCCTTTTTCCCTACCATAAATCTACTATATAGTAGGATATTGGTAGGAAAAAAGACCTTTCAGAGAGTAGTTCCAACCGTGAATGGAATATACCTTACTTGGAAGTGTCTATATGATATAAAATTAGCTATAAAAACAGAGAGGTTACCTCGTAACTCCCAATAAAAAGTATTTTTTCAATATTCCGTACTGCCATGTAATGTATTACGCATTTTCCAAATTAATAAGCACAGCCAAATGGTGCTTCTTATGGAGGAAGGCGTCACAAACTACTGTCTCGAGGCAAACCATCGGTTACGGCGAAAACCACATTGAATGTTGAATAGAAGATTGCGAGAATATAAATGCCATATAAGTATTTTAAATAGTATTTTCTCTAATATTTTGCATACACAACTAGTTCAAAGGCTATCGGTCTATAGATAGTTGGTTCTAATTTATCTTTGCCACTGTTGTATATAGGTATAACGGTTGCTTGCCTCCACAGAGTTGGGAACTGAGGATATTCCCAACCACAATTGTAGTGGTCCAAAAGAAATGTCTGTCCGGCATTGGGCAGCTGACGCAACATCTCATAGTTGATATCAGAGCCGGGAGCTGTGCCATCTGCCCGAGGAAGGGCCATGGTAAGTTCATCTAAAGTAAAGGGGGAGTTAAAATCCTTCCCTTGACTCTGACCAAAGTCAATATTATGGTGAGCAATATTTCGCTTATACACTGTCATCTCATGAGTAGTTTACAGTGCTCACGAACCATTGGACACGGGATCAGAGCAGGTATATTATTCATGGAATTATGGCTGCTATGTAATCTAGGAACTTTATCACAAACTTTTGTTGTGATGAGAGGAGAGTGTAAGAGTCAAAATAAACTGTCTCCAAGACTTTCTGCTTTCAGAATGACCCAGAATGACTCCAGAGTAGGTCAGCAATGAAAGAGACGTAGCCAACCAACACTCCTCGTTACACCAGTTAACAAGACGGTGGCGCGGATTTAGGGATGGAAGCCCTCGCCATCCCAATGAGTGTCGAAGCTAAGTGTCCTGTTCTAACATTAATGTCAGGAGAACAGGGTTCTTAAAATATGGTGAGCTCGTGAAACTTATTACAGTTTCATTGGGGTAACCGTGCTGTACTGGGAGGATCTTCAATTTGTGAAAGCAGAATGGGAAAGTGATCGCTGCCACATAGGTCCGTGTGAACCTCCCAAAGGAAGTGAGCAGCAATCCCGGGGCTACATAGAGTTAGGTCGATGGCAGAGGATACACCATTGAAGGTGGAGAAGTGTGTCTAGGTCCCGGTGTTCATTAACACCAGGTTTCCCGAAACAAGAATATCCTCTACCATCCTCCCACGGGCATCTGTAAAATTAGATATTTCAGGATATTTTCGACTTTGCATGAATGTTAGTATAAATGGTAAAAGTGTACCAATTCAATAGAACCGATTACTGATACAGATTGTTTAAAATATTTGTTCATGCTATGATTATTTACATCTATTAGTCCCAATTATTGATGATTTATTAATAACTATTGGGAAATATGCTTAAGAAACAGTAATGTAATTAATACAAAAAGATTTTATTCAAAAGTCAACAGTTAAAGCTCTGATAATCTTCATCTTTGCATAACTGGGCAAAGTTGGAACTAGATTGTTAGTTTTATCAACAATATGAACTTATATTTCCTTATCTGGTTATGTAATCTTTGCATAGCCCACAACCCAGATGCAGTGTGTATATAAGTTGATTTTTAAAATTTAGATTACTAAACTTTTAACTTAAAAATTTTGCTTTAAATTTTACTTTAAAAAAAAATTATTCGAAATAATAATCACCGATGCACTAAAATAATCGCCCGATAACGATTCAGTGGTATTCACATTGGTAGCCTACACACCTAATAAATGGTATCATTTTACCAGAAACAAATTTAAACCAGTTTAATCTTTTATTTTGTGTAAAGGGTGTTTTTGTTGTGCATTAAAATTATATATTTACACGAGTTCTGCACTTTTAAAAATAAATGATGAGATGGGTGTTTTCGAGTTTTTGTTGTAACCCTAATTAATCGGCACACATCCTATCTATTCAACAAATGAATCCAAATTACTTTAGACCAGCTTTCCGCTCACGTTTAGTCCAGAGCGCCTGCACCTACAATTTCAGCAAACACGTGAATCCACAACAAGAAAGGATCGGCCCTATTTCAGGAATTATATCAAGGACAGACTCGGCTAAGGTGTGACTTCTCGAGCCAGGAGGGAGGCAAGGTAGGAGCATGACTCGAGACAATATTCTCACCTCCTTGACAGAGTTGAAGACGGGAAGATCGAGATGTGTCTTGCCTCCCTTTCCGGGAGACACGCCCCCCACCACCTTTGTGCCATACTCGATGGCCTGTTTGCAGTGAAAGCTGCCCTGTTTGCCGGTGAATCCTTGACAGATTACTCTCGTGGCGCTCGTGAGTTTCAAGTTGCTCCGTGTGGACGTGTAGTTGGTCCGCACGTTGCTCAGTCTCGGACCTGAAAACAGTATCGGCCATCAGCAGTTTGAACAGAGCTAATACTACCCAGGAATTAATTGGGAACATTTTCCCTTCCATAGCTCCTGGAATAGTTGTGGGATCCTTAAATGAAGCAGCTGGAAAATTAGGAGTTTCACCAATCAAAATAATCAAACTAAGTGACGATGAAAATACCTTTTCTTGTGCGATAAAACAGAACCTGAGGGATTCGTTCAACAAACAGTGTGAGTTGGAAGAAGAAGAAAAAAAAGAAAAAAAAAAGAGTTGCAAATCAAATAGTGTAAAAATGAAAGTCATCAGTGTAGTCCCCAAAAGCTGGTCAAAACAAACACAACACACCTTGTGGGTAAGCATGGAGTCATTCCTGGAGTGAGTAACATGAGCACTTGTGGGTAAGCATGGAGTCATTCCTGGAGTGAGTAACATGAGCACTTGTGGGTAAGCATGGAGTCATTCCTGGAGTGAGTAACATGAGCACTTGTGGGTAAGCATGGAGTCATTCCTGGAGTGAGTAACATGAGCACTTGTGGGTAAGCATGGAGTGAGTAACATGAACACTTGTGGGTAAGCAAGGAGTCATTCCTGGAGTGAGTAACATGAGCACTTGTGGGTAAGCAGGGAGTCATTCCTGGAGTGAGTAACATGAGCACTTGTGGGTAAGCAGGGAGTCATTCCTGGAGTGAGTAACATGGGCACTTGTGGGTAAGAATGGAGTCATTCCTGGAGTGAGTAACATGAGCACTTGTGGGTAAGAATGGAGTCATTCCTGGAGTGAGTAACATGAGCACTTGTGGGTAAGCAGGGAGTCATTCCTGGAGTGAGTAAAATGGGTAAGCATGGAGTGAGTAACATGAACACTTGTGGGTAAGCATGGAGTGAGTAACATGAACACTTGTGGGTAAGTATGGAGTCATTCCTGGAGTGAGTAACATGAACACTTGTGGGTAAGCAAGGAGTCATTCCTGTAGTGAGTAGCATGAGCACTTGTGGGTAAGCAAGGAGTCATTCCTGGAGTAACATGAACACTTGTGGGTAAGCAAGGAGTCATTCCTGGAGTAACATGAACACTTGTGGGTAAGCAGGGAGTCATTCCTGGAGTAACATGAACACTTGTGGGTAAGCAGGGAGTGAGTAGCATGAGCACTTGTGGGTAAGCAGGGAGTCATTCCTGGAGTAACATGAACACTTGTGGGTAAGCAAGGAGTCATTCCTGGAGTGAGTAAAATGAGCACTTGTGGGTAAGTATGGAGTCATTCCTGGAGTAACATGAACACTTGTGGGTAAGCAGGGAGTCATTCCTGGAGTGAGTAAAATGAGCACTTGTGGGTAAGAATGGAGTCATTCCTGGAGTGAGTAACATGAGCATCAGTGTGAACCCTAAAACAAAACTACAGGTTTTACTCTGTACTAGTACGAGTATCCTTGGTCAAAATTTCTATTTTTTTTTCAGGACCCCCTTTGGAGATATTTGACCTTGAAGTTCCCAAATATTAGAACTAAAAATCATTTGTGAGGGCTTAAAACCCAGGATTTATTTTAGCATGGCTGGAAACCCTTACAGTTAAAACTTTTTTTTTTAAATTCTATCCTGTGGTTTCAAGCCATTTTGATTTTACAAATCTTTAAAATTGGCCAAATTGCCCATTATAGTCCAAGTAACCAAAGTCTTAGGGCCTATCTAAAAGTATATACATGTTTTGAAAGATCGAGATCTATAGTTTAAGGCGGTGGAAACCAGAACTTCTTATCTTTAATAGAAACCTCACGTGTAACAGCCTTTTTAAAACCTTTGCAAACGCTCACTTTTGCTTACCGCGGTCAAGAAAAATGGGTGTAAATCCAAGATGGTGGCATATAAAGAAATGAACAAAAATAATTTTGAGCAGGTCAGTAGCAAGGCCACCTATGGGGAAAAAATAACTAGAAGGTCAAGCAACCAGTTAATTTAAAATGGGGTGATTTCAGAAAAAATAAAACCTGCCAACTAAAATACCTGTGAGTTTGGATGAGAAAGAAGACAGAGGGTCACAAGGATCTTCCCCCTGGACAAATGAGATTTCAGATTAATTTCTTGATTTCTTGGAAGAACAAAGAAACCCAGCGAAGGAATATACTCCACAGAGAGGAAACAAATGTCCCGTAAAGATCACCAGTAAAAACCCGTGGGCTACTCCTGGGTGCAGCTTTGAACAAACGTCTCAAAATACCTCTAATGCAAGGAAGAGACTCCGAATCAGGTGATGAATATGAGCTGACTAAAGATGAATATCGGTGGGCAGAATAAGTGTCTAGAACCAACTATCAGGGAAAGTGTGGAGGGTGACTAGAGTTATCAGAGCAGATTGACAGGATATTGAAACTATACACAAAATGGATGTTGTAAGGGTTTTGCCTCAGCCCCGGGGTAAGGGGTAGTATTTGACCAAGTCGATTTCTTTGACCTTAATAAGCTTAAATGTTGTTAATTTTATGATAGAGATAAGTGTGGTTATTACCCTTTACAAATGTAACCTAGGCCTAGATAAAGTGTTATGGAAAGAGAAAAACTACTAAAAAGCTTCAAAAATAAATAGAGAATTGTATCACAGTGCACCTAGTGTTTATTAATATTTTAAACCCTTTTCACATGTTACTTGTATGATCAAAAGTTACCCCAACTCTCATCAACTTTATTGTTTAAATGTTTCAAATAACTACCAGTATTGCCAACCCGGTCTGGGGCGACAATGACCACCAAGCATTAAAAATAGCCACAAAAAACAGAACGTTATATAAATATAATGTTTCTAAACATGTTTGATCAAGACTCATATCCGTGGAGCAATAGTGATGTCTTACCATTTATAGCTCTCAATGTCATCAAAGTATAAACCATCTTGCAATATTTCCTTTCACAAATATTATGAGTTTTTAGTAGCCTAAAGCGGGAGAAATTCTGTCCGGTGTACTGTACAAATGATTTATTTCATAATTTAAAGCTTGAGAACTGTATAAGTACCCTTTAATTTTATGTACTTATATTTTATTACTTATGAACATTTATTATTGGGGAGGGAAGGGTCTATTTTCTGTCCACATAAAAGAGTTTCAGACCTAGATATCAATTACTGGAACTACAAGTGTCACACTACAAGAGGCACACTCAAACTTACTTCATGTTAACTGGTGCACAAACAGACACTTCAATTTTTGTTTTAGCTTGGTAATCTAAATTTATATTTGGTACAGTAATATTAATGTTGTTATATAAAGTTTTCGCTATCTTACGCGCTTAAGCTTATTCATTTATGATAGTCTTTTAAATGTTTTAGTTAAATATAACTTTATTAATATCAAAGACTGGTGAATTTACTTTATAATTAAATAGGCTGAAAGTAAAACAAGCTCTTAGAATTTTTAACAGATATAAAATTAAGATTTAGCGAGTGTATTACCTTGTTCCTTCTTTGCCCCAAATTTTGGATGTTTTACAATGACCCCCGCATAAAAAGTGTTAGAAATTATTCTGCCCCATTAGTGTACTATTGCTGTAGTATTGTTTGATTCACTGAATTCTAAAAATAAGAAAACCATGTCATTGAGGGGGGATAGAAAGGTTCAAAGTACTATGATTAACGATGCCAACAAGAGTATTAAATATAGCAAAAATATATATATTATGTTTTAGGCCGAATAAAATCAAATGGTCTAGCCTTGACAAAAAAACAAACCTGGAAATGAGATTATTTATTTTATTTTTTAGAAGGCTGAACTTATATTTTTATTTCCAATATTTTCAACATGATTTTAAAAAGCACTTGACATTTCATTGAATAATCTATTAGAATTCTTCTGAGATTAAGAAACAAATTTTAAGATTTAACTTATAAGGTAGGCTATTACTATTAACTTTGTAATGTTTGTAATATTAAAACCAGATATATAATTTTAAATAGAACTGACCAAGCCAAGCGTAACAAGAGTAATGGATTCTTTATTATAAAATAGCATTTTAATTACCTCCCAGCCTAAATAATATCCTCACAGACGACGCCATTAGGTCAAGATAAACTTATTCAAAGACAAAATAATCAGCAATGAGCATACTCATTAAATAAACTTCACCAATTTTAATTCAGGACCACTGGTGAATTGTATGACGAGGTGTATTGACGCTGCGCTGTACACGGCTTTATGTGGAAACTATCCCCTTTTATCTCGAAATGTATGATATTGTTAGAAATAGATAGCTATTTTTGTATATATATAAAAAATATTATTTTAATTAATTTAAAAAAATATGGCTGGAAATATAATTGTCTTCTAACTAGTTTAATTTCTATATGTTAACTTTATAATTTTATTTGTTAACTTTTTAATTATGAATTAAAAAGCCACTCTATTATAGTTGTTAATTACAGTTATAGCCGCATCTAAATGCAATATTCTTTAAACATAAAAATGAAACCTGGACATCGGAATCGAGCCCGGAACCTTTGACTTAGTACGCAAATAATCTTACCACTGAGATAACCAAGAGTCGTCCCGTTATCAGGGTCATTCTTCACTTATATTTCAAGGTAGAGCCTGTTTAACAGGTATACTCAAAATACCATATGTATACTTAACACGATAAAGACGAGAATTAATAAATTCTAAAAATATGTGGCAAATATTAATTCATGGTTAAGCAGCAAAACAAAGCAACTATCAAGCTTAGAGACTACTATACTTGGACCTGAAAGGCATATACATGAATTGAATAGTTATTTGGAGAAAGGTCACATATCCTTAAAGTTAAATTTTACAGGAGAGACAAAAAACTACGTAACTAATTCCGGACTAAGGTGA
>CABFOW010005334.1:7947-43863 GCA_902141385.1 Timema californicum | reverse complement strand
TACCATTACACATTAGCGTAAGTGCGTATAACCCGAACGGGTAGTAAGACGCGGTGCTAATAATAATAATAATACATTAACCCCCGTTCGAGCATCCACGGCAACCCCAAAGGAAGCCGACTGTTGAGATGCAACAGTATGTAGCAGAGGCCACGGATGGCACGGCGGATGGTCTTCACGCACTGACTCACTGCCTGCATACGTTGATCGCGTGCCACTTGCTCTTGTAGCTCGCAAGTATCACCCAGTTCTCTCCGTAGTGTTCAACAATTCCAAGATATATTTCTCCAGAACGTGTCGGTCTTTCTTCTCGTTTCCCTTTCCCTCCTTCCGACCTTGTGGCCGAGTTTCCATGCTCTCTCGTTCCTCTGATGTGTATCATCTAATTCCTGTTGCCCCCTTTCTTCGCTCAAGCGGAACCACACACATGCATTGTTGGAACTGTAGAGACCTCACCATTTATTGGACAATACATTTTCAATTATTGAACCTAGATGCACCTGCAAAAATCTGTCCCATTTAGGCACCTGTTCACGTTTCGAATCTGAAAGATCCCACTTCGGTGCCTAGTTTAAATGTTGTTTGGTTAGGTTAAGTAATGGGTTGATGAATGAATTACTGTAGAAGATATGCTGTAATCCTTGCCTCGAATCCCGTGTGGTATACTGTCACGCACTCCCAGTTTACGGTATTTGTGTAAACCCTTTTTTCCTTTTATTTTCAAATTAATCGTAAACTTGGAAGTTAAATCACCTTCCGCTAACTAATCATGGTCGACAGGCACAAATCTGGGCAGAGAAGTGTTTACTTTTACATGTGCACTCTAGTGTAATATAGTCAAATCGAATGTTATGGTAAGCACCGAAATGATTAAACTCTGGTAAATATTTACTGAGGCGCTGAAGTAGGACGTGGGGACTAAACCAACGTCTTAGTTAAATCAGTAGCGCTCTTGTATATTGATCTCAAGTCTCGATTCAATTCCTCAATAAGGTTGAATATATTGTATTAATAGAAAAATAAGTTTAATTTTTACTTTCTCGCTATCTTACAGGTAGAGAAAGTATTGTGATCGACAAAAAAAAATCGAACCCGAGATTTTGATGAATCTCGACTTTTCATAACTCCCCGAATTCAAATAATTTGTTTTTGAATTTCCGTCTGCCTGTAATTCCAAATAGAGCCTAAACTATTTTACCGATCGGGCTTAAACTTTGTGTATATGGTTTTAATAGTGTTGCCCTGAGGGATTTTCGTAATTAGATATCCAACCCTAAAATTAAGGGTAGTTTATTGAAGGGCAAAAAGAGAAAAAGTCGATTTTATCAAAATAGGTTCTAACGATTTTGATTAAATTTCATTTCTAAACATTTATAAATATTTCAAACAAAATGGCTACCTACGCTCAATATTTCGGCAAAATGACTTCAAGGGCTCCTGTCTGATGTCTAAATTATCATTTTTTTTATATCATATATCCTAAACTATTTGAGGTATGAAATTACTTATCATTACAAATGTGTATATCTATTAATAATGCAAATATTTTATTCAAAGAATATTTTTATAAAACCAATAACTTTCAAGCTACACTCAAATATATATGTATATATATTGTCTAACTTTTCGAACACAAAAGTATTGCAACCGTAAACAAAATCTAGCCTCAAATGTTGATGGATGTCAACGCCTCAAGACCCCCCGAACACTAAATGTGGTCTTTGCAATGCCGTCTGTTTGTGTATATGTTTAAACTTAAAATTAAGAGTAGTCTAATAAAGGGCAAACAGAGAAAAAATAGATTTTCTCAAAATCGGCTCTAACGATTTTGATTAAAATTTGTATCTAGGTGTTGATTAAGATTATAAATAAACTGGCTATTCTAATTTTCCCATGAAAATGACTTTTATGGTACTTTACAGAAGCAGAATCTTCCGTATCTCCGCATCTATTTGAGATACTAAATAACTTTTCATTGCAAAATTGTAGTACTATTAAAAATTAAAAAACTTTTATATGAAATATTTTTTTTTATAAAACCAACAGTTTCTGAGATATTGGAAAATATATTAATACGATTTTGTGAGCTTTAGTTGTAAAGAGATACTACCTAAGTTTTAACACAATAATTCTCCAATGACATAGAGTAATTAAATATAAGTAAGTCTCTCAAAATGTTTATGATATTTTTCCTTAAACCTCTTAGGAGAAATGTTTGTACAACAATGATCTATATCCATTTTAGAATCAATAATAAATATTTACATTTTTTATTGGTCAAAATTTCTAAATGAGGAATTTAATAGCAATGCGATGACATTAAGATGTGCAACACTTAATAAAATGTCGAAAATTTTAACCGAAAGTCAAAATTTTAATACGAAGTGTTGACCCTTGTGGACCCAATATTGATTTTTTTATAAGTCCAAAAATACAAATAAGGGCATCAATTCCTTAAAGGTGACCTGGCGGTCTAGGGGTAAGGTGTCAGACTTCTATGCTGGCGGCCGGGGTTCAATCCTCGGTCCCGGCACAGNGGCGGCCGGGGTTCAATCCTCGGTCCCGGCACAGATTTATCTGATTACCAAACCCTTCCTTCACCTCTGACAAGACATCTTGTGAATGTGTGGAATGCCAGGCCTCCACCATGGTTCGGATTCCACGTTAAACTGTAGGTCCTCCATTTCATCCCACAATCACCCTACCATTACACATTAGCGTAAGTGCGTACAACCCGAACGGGTAGTAAGACGCGGTGCTAATAATAATAATAATAATAATAATAATTCCTTAAAAATAAAATTATAAAATTTAAAACCGGGACTCAAAGAATGTTATACATAAATATAGTGCAATTTATGCTTGGGTTTGCTAGTGTATATTATTTAGTTCCACATATTACGAGCTTTGAGTAAATATCTTTATTTTTAAATAGTAGAGCGAGAAAGTCCGTGCGAAGTTCCGTACCATTTATTTATATAAGTGGTAAACTATCGATCTTGTTCCTGGGCTTGTTTTCGAATTAAATTAGGCTAAGCCTGTACAAACATTTAATCTGTGACTAAATATTTTCACTCTAGCCAAACCCACTTAGGTGGCCGAACGGTCTAAGGCGCCACCCTTGCAGTAGACAAGCCTGCCGATGACTGGGAGATCGAGGTGCGAATCCTGTTCGGATGTACCGAGGGTGATTTTTCCTAAATGGCGTTCCACTCTCCCTCCACGCAAATCCAGATAAACTTCCTTTAAATTCAACCTTCTTCATTTATACCACATTTCTATTCAGTATGTGAACCCGCATTTTCATGAAGGGAGACTAGAAATCCATTTAGAAAAAAAGCACCTTAAGTACATCCGGCCGGGATTCGAAACGCGATCTCCAGTTCGTTGATAAAGTGTCTTATTAGAACATTAGAGCAATGAGGTGGGTCATCACAATCTTGTTAATATGTATTATTATTATTAACACCACGTCTTACTACCCGTTCGGGTTATACGCACTTACGCTAATGTGTAATGGTAGGGTGATTGTGAGATGAAATGAAGGACTTACAGTTTAACGTGGAATCCGAACCACGGTGGAGGGCCTAGCATTCCCCACATTCACAAGATGTCTTGTCAGAGGTGAAGGAAGGGTTAGGTAATCAGATAAATCTATGCCGGGACCGAGGATTGAACCCCAGCCGCCAGGATAGAAGTCTGACACCTTACCCCTAGACCACCAGGTCACCCACAATCTTGTTGATACTCATATGAAATACTCTTCAAATATACATTTTGAAAAAAATTGTTTGAGCTATTTTTAATGAATTTTAAATGTTCAAAAGTCAGTAATCAGTAAACTACCCTTAATTTTAGAGCTAGAATAAACAAAATCCTAATTTAGCCTCAAGGCATGCCGACATAACCTACACATATCCAGTTATGACGAAATCCATCATCCCGTTTGAGTGTAGGCCGAGGTACAGACAACAAACAAGACATGGGGCGAGAACACATTTTTTTAAAGTTCTGGTGCACATTAACTGTCAAGATCATCATAGTCTCAAGTTTTAAAATTTCATGAGTACAATACTTTATTTATATTAGTAATATTAACCTTAGCAACATTTTTATCACCAAAATTTAAATAAATATTTAAAATTAAAGACCAGACTTCCTTATAACCCCCTCTACACACGGTTTCTAGTCACACAATTGAATGCCAGCGCCCAAATTATCTAGATGAGCTAAATCATGACTCAAATAGATGTTTGATTTTGTAGGCAATTTTCACTAATAGTGAAAGTATTTTTAAAAGGGGCATACCGGGACACATAGAAGACCTTATGTTTTGATCGTATTTCCCATAATAAACAATGTGTAAAAAGAGGTATTTCCGATTATGAGACATGGGAATACCAGGACACAAAGAAGAGCGTATGTGCCAACTGTGTTTCACCTTCCCCTGTAAACCCTTGTCATCCTGTCTCCCTTTCATTGATCCTTTAAGATGTCAGCATTCAACAAGACGTTGTCTGCTTTGACTTTGAAGTGATATTCCTGTCACGATTTGTCAAAACGGTATGCTAGTCCATGTATTTTCTTTTCTTTCTCTCCCCCTCACAGCGTAAGACATGGGTATTTTCCTACATCTAGTATCTGTAATGTTAAATTATCTGAGCACCCCCTCTATCAGCCTATGAATAAGGACATTTCCTACAGCTAGAGTCATGTAAAGTTGAATCAACTTTAAGAAAATGCTGATGCATAATAGATATACATTCTCATCCTTTTGTATGCTTCCCAAACGTTTTTTATTCTTACAGGTCTGTTACCTCATAGAAAGAATGAGGTGTATCTTAACGCAAATGCTGATGCAGAATGCTTACACTCATCTACATAAAGGACTCGAAGGAAGAATGGGCTAACGATGAGTTTAAAAGAAGAATAGACTAACAACAATTAAAATACGGTTTATCAAATTTATTTAAAAAAAATAACTTACCATATTTTTAAGTAAATGCAGATGCAGAATCCACCTACTCACCTACATATATGGCTTAACACGAAAGAATGGGCAACGATGTATTTAATGAAAAAATAGAGTAACAAAAATAAAAGTATATAAAATGTATAAATAATTAAACTTACCATTTCTTAGAGCAAATTCTAATGCAGAATTCACTTACTCATTTACATAAACTGTTTAGAAAAAATTGTCTCACGATGTGTTTAAAAGAAGAATAGACTTACAATAATTAAAGTATATCAAATTTATAAACAAATAAACTAACGCTATCTTTAAGTAAAAGCTGATGCAAAATCCTCCTACGCATCTACATTGATGGCTTAGAGAAGAATGAGCCAACGATAAGTTTAAAGGGAGAATAGGCCGACAAAGATCATAGTATGTTGAAAATATAGGCTTAGTTGTTAAAATATACCAATAACTTATTTTAAATTAGTTGAAAATTAACATTTATACACGAGAATTGAACGCGGGACCTTTGGCTTAGCGCACCAATGCTCTACCACTGAGCTCTCCAGGATTCGTCCCATGCTCAGGGACAGTCTTCAATCATATTTTTAAGGCCAAGTCTGTGATGGACATGCATAAATTGTCAGCTGCAATGAACGTGCAATTGATATCGCGAGCTATCAGATAATACAGCCATCTGCGATTTGGGAGGGCTGTTATTGTGCCAAGTACAATACACGATTGTTCATGAGGAGGAGACCATGTTTCAAATCATTTAAATTAGTTTTAAAAAAAACCTGGTCATGAGAATTGAACCTAGGACCTTTGGTTTAGTGCGTCAATGTTCAGAGTTGTTATTAACTCAAAGTTTAAGGTTGAGTCTGTGATGGATGAATCCTGGATAACTCGGGGGTAGATCATTGGTGCACTAAGCCAAAGGTCCTGGGTTCAATTCTCATGACCAGGTGTTTTTTCAACTAATTTAAATTAAGTGAAATGTGGTCTCTTCCATATGTAAATTCCTGTAATTACAATGATTTGCAACCTGTGTATTGATATTCATACCATTACTATTATCAAAAACAGTCTCGATACTTGAATCATACTTGTAATAATAATACTTACCACTGCATCTTACAACCCAATCATACTTGTACTATGTCAAAGTTATTTCTAGTACAACTTAAGAGATCAAAAGTGAAACGACACATCACTTGCTACACATACACCATGCTTGCAATATACCCAAGTGCATTTGATGGGAAGGTCAAGGTTTCCGTTTCAACCAGGTGCACTGGAAGAGATTTTCCATATGTGATTTATCACTAGTTTACAAATCCCACTCCACACTAATGAGTGTATACGTCCTCAAAACCATCCTTACTCATTCATACCTTATAATTAACATCCTATTAACCATTGTGTTAAACATCATAATTATATAAATAAATTCATATGCATCATAAAGTGACACATGAGGGTTGTCCACAGGATCAAATACAATCAAGTATAAAATGAACCTAGAGACAGGAATTGAAACTGTCAAAATTTAAAAAGTAATCAAAAGTAAAAGTTAAATGCCTAATGTTTTATATTTTTACATAAGAGTAAATTTTACAAATATTTATATTATTATTATTATTATCACCGCGTCTTACTACCCGTTCGGGTTATACGCACTTACACTAATGTGTAATGGTAGGGTGATTGTGAGATGAAATGGAGGACCTACAGTTTAACGTGGAATCCGAACCACGGTGGAGGCCTGGCATTCCCCACATTCACAAGATGTCTTGTCAGAGGGGAAGGAAGGGTTTGGTAATCAGATAAATCTGTGCCGGGACCGAGGATTGAACCTCGGCCGCCAGCATAGAAGTCTGACACCTTACCCCTAGACCACCAGGTCACCGTCTAGCATAATAAATTAATTTATAATTAATATTACTCATATGATTATTCAATAAATATGAAAGAATGTGGGAACAAGGTCTTTATATTTGTAAGAAAAAGTGCAGGCCCAGATATTTTTAGTTAAGTGTTCAGACATGACAGTTTTATTACTTTTATTAAATACAGTTGTTAATGCCATATTCTCCATGTTTACCAATGTTATTTGTTGCTACAAAAATATTTATGAAAATCTTAATATTTTAAATTTAGAATTCACACAAGGTATCCAGCAAAACTACATTTTAAAATTCCCTGACTTTTCTAGGCTTTCCAGAACCAATTTAATATATTTTAGACACATACACATTCTTAAGTTGTGTCACACTATAAAGGGGTTAAAGGATTTAATCCCAAAGCAATCAGACATTGGGTAGTAATATCCTAGTTATATTTCAGTGAGATAATATTGAGCATTTAAATTATTGCCTTACACCAGTACAGTTTAAAATAATTGCAATAAAAAATTCTTTTTTAGTTTATTCTCTCTATAACGTAATCAAATTCTCACACATGCGCATAACCATGACTCAGTTTTGGCTAAAGGCGGGATGGAGACACATGAAAATAACATATTGACCGAGAACTTATGATTCTTATGCTCAACTGGTACAACTGCGCTAAAAGAGTTTGTGGTGAGTACTAACTGGAAGAAAAATGATATTTGACTATTGTAAATGAAAGTTTCGTAATATTTGAGTGAATACGTGAAAAATCCAGAAATTTGATGAAATTCCTTGACTTCAAGGTCACTGCACACCCTGTAATAAAGCTGCTTATAACAATGAACTTTGTATTGAAAATGACTAAGATTATATCACTGGCTTGCCCTGATCACTTCTTTCTAATGAGAAGAGTGTATTGGATTAAACATTGAGAGCAAGATAGTTGGGCAAGACCCACACACTTACCAGAAAATTTTAAGCCTCAAAGTTCACCATTAAAACACAACAACACACACAAATATGTAATTTTCTAGTTACATCAGACTGCTTCTTTGGCAGAAGAGTGTAAAACAGACTGTACTATGGCAGAATGGCTATAGGTTGATCATGGTCACTTACATAAGTTTCCTTAGTCAATATTCACTTACATAATTAAGTGTTGTTTTAATTGTGGGCTTTGAGGCCTAGAGTTTTCTGGTAAGTGTGTAGGCCTTGCCCTTCTACCCTGCTCTCAATGCTTGGTTTAATGTAGCCATTTGGTACCATCTTTCTTTTGACAATGGGGTATTCTAATAATTATATTATCAATAGTAATACACCATATAATTTATATTTGAAAAAAAAAATTAAGAGTATTTTATTAATATATTAGTAAATTTGTCATTTTCTTATGTGTCTAATGAAAATGCAATTAATTTAATTTTGCTGTAAAATGTAAAGCTTAATATTTATTTTCAAACAACCCTATTTAAAAAGTTTAATGTATCTTTTATAATAATCCTATTCGAAAAGTATGATCTAGCTTTTAAAATAATCCTATTCGCAAGGTTTGATATAGCCTTTCAAATAATCCTATTCGAAAGGTTTGATATAGCCTTTCAAATAATCCTATTTGAAAGGTTTGATATAACCTTTCAAATAATCCTATTCGAAAAGTTTGATATACCTTTTCAAATAGTCATATTTGAAGTTTATAATCAAAGTTAAAATAACAAATCACTATACATCGAGATATTATTTTAATATCTACAATGATTTATTTTAAATGTACAAGAAATTTTATTTGAATAACTTATTATTTTAATATCTACAATGATTTCTTTTAAATGTACAAGAAGTTTTATTTGAATAACTTATTATTTTAATATCTACAATAATTTCTTTTAAATGTACAGAAAATTTTATACAAGTCAATATTTTATAATACTATTTGAACACTTAAATGTGTTCCTTTACACATCTCACAATCTTTTCTCATTATAAAGGCATTATTTTTCGCATCGGCAAATGAAATATAAGAGTAGACCAAATGTATCAAAAGAGTGAACAATTGTGAAGAATTGAGTATGTGACATAAAAAAATTCAATAAAATATACATCACAACTATCCATTTAAGTTACACAATATAAATAGAATTTCTTTGAATTCAATAAATATAGATCAAAATGTTAATTATATATTATTTCTGCATTTACTTAATGTAAAAAATGGCCCGTGTTTCAAAATTAATGCATCGTAAAAGGAGACATGACTTTTTAACCAAATTAGACATAATAAAAAATTACATAAATTTGATTGAAAATATTATTTGTACTGGTTTAAAATCATGACCTGCCTAATACATCTCATCTAATCAACAAGTTATTGGTTTAGGAACACTGAGCTATGGAGATTCAGCAGTATTTCAATAAAATTCCCCCCACTTGTGAGGTGACTTTTGCCCTCTTTACTTACATTATACATCACTGTAAAATTGTTTTTCACCAACAGGTTGATAATTTTGAGATTTTACTATAGTCAAGAATCTATACTATAGCTGCAATCATCTAGCACATTTTATTCATATTTTTTTTTGATTGAATTAACACGTAACGCTTGATTTAATATTATGAAAAACATCCAATATATTTTCAACAGGGTTAGATGCATTTAAATTTCTAGTTTCTTCCACCACAAAATACTTTTGAATAAGTCAAGGCTGTTATTTAAACACAAAGTTTTTTAAAAGTAGCTTTAAACTTTTTCTAAACCAATATTTGATATAAAGATTATATTCTTAGATAAACTTTTAAATGCCACAAAATCAAATATCCTCATTCTCAACTGTTTATTAATATTTTTAATAATAAGGGCGATCTTATTAAACGTTAAAATGATTTTAAATCTTTTATTTTGAACTAAATGGAAAAGAAACAGTAAAAGAGTCTATGTAGAGGTTAGATTTTTATCTACAAAATGTTTAAATTTTATTCCGCTTTGCCAGCCAATTTTTTTTTTAGACTCTCTGGCATTTCTGGAGGTGGTGGCCTAGGAAGACGAAGCCATACTTTTACAGCATCATATATAAACCATTGGGCAGCAGTTAAAGTACCAATCATCACAATTCTGGGTCCAAGACCTTTCCATAAACCTGTTACGAAAAAAAAAAGTATTAAGTTACAGGATAAAATAGAAGAATACTAATTTCAAAATATAATTTTAATATATATTTAAAGACAAATTGATTCATAGTATTTTAAAAGGGTTTAAATGCAAGTCACAGAATAGCATTTTTATAAAATCACAAAGCTAGTTAGCACCATATAATTAAAATTCACAACTGGGCAATATAGGGACAAATTTGCATTTACCAAGTCTCTCATTGGCATGGACTTACCAGCAAAACCTAATTTCTTTGCGGCATCAATAGCAGTGGAGCCCTTCTCCTGGTTAAGCTTGGATACAACTGTATCTGCAGGGTGAGAGACGATTGCACAAAACACACCCGCAATGTAACCAGCTGCAAATGTGACCACAAGTTGTTCTCCCTTGGTACACTGCGCTCGAGGCTTAGGAACGGCGTACCTGGGGGTGGACATGAAAACAAGCTTCACAAAAACAAAGTTAAAGTGCAAAGATAAGCATATAGTACTTACATTTTTTTTACAGAACTTAACACTAGATTAAAAGTGAAAACTAATAAAAAGTAAATATTGAAATAAATTGCACTATGGCATAGACAAAATTTAAAAATTCATCACATAAATAATGCACAACATATAATAATAAGTTATAATTAATACAACTTATAAAATTTGTATAAACTAAATAAATAAACATAAGATTAATCATATAAGCAATTCACTTACTTGTACAAAAGCTCAACTGTCCGCTCAAAGCAAGCAAACTTCATCATAGTGTATGGAATCTGTCTCATCCACAATGGCACTAAACTCTTATAGAAACCATTTAAACCTTCATCTTTGTATATGAGAGGTAAGGCTTCACGTAAAGTACTTACAAATCCTGGCTTTGTTTGGATTTGAACCTAGAGACACATTCATAAAAAAAACTAATTTTGGAGAATAATATTTATCAAAAATGTCTGTTTGTTGAAACATAGGTTTTCTTTCCCCACAAGAGCTGTTTATAGGATGCACCTTCATTTCAACAGATCAATATAATAAGATACAATTTTTGGAGTACACTTTTAAGATTGACTTTTTCCCCTAGGAAAGCTCTGAACAATAATTAAATTAGGAGCATATTGGTTTTTAAAAATAGCAGTTTGTACCTTCTAAGTTAAGAAAGGCTAAAAACTGTATAGTCATCCTTTTAAATCATTTGAATACTGCAAAGTTATGGGTTTATTATAAATAGTTAAAACACCTTAGCTCGGTAAGCAGACACACTACCAACTGAGCTAGGGGTCCTGGGGTTGATTCTTGGCATGGCCGAAAAATGTATCATTGGTGAAATGTTTTTTTCCTCTTTCGCAGTGATGAATTAATGGCTGGGGCTGGATATCATGTCTGTTCTAAATTTAGGTTAGTTTATAAGTTGTATGCTGACATAAACATTTGGTTCAGAAAGCGCATTTTAAATACCTCAAATAAGTAATAAGAACTAATTGACATTAAGGGTATTCTTTAGTTAAAGAAGTCATTCCCTCACTGAGAACAATAGCGGGTTGATATAAAGACCTCTGTGAATCATAAAGGGTCTTTAATGTTGCATATCCAACTGCAGGTTTAGAAATTGTGCCAAAACAATTTTTTACACCTTCTTGTATGTGCTCAGAAAGTTTATGGTGAAATTACCTATGCGCAATACAAAAGTCCCTTTCATTAATATTAGAAAAAGTTGCCAACTTAGATTTGCGGTTTGACAGTAAATTTTAGTTTACAAAATTCTACTTATGTGCTTTCACAATGAGAAATGCCACCGAACTTAAAGTTGATACATATCGACTTTCAGGGTGGCAGTTCTAATATAAACCAAAAGGGATTTAAACAACTAACACTTTGTGTTTGAAGAAAAAAATTCGATAGATTTATTTGCATAAAGCTATATTTCACAGACAAAACATATTTTTATATCTTATAAAATTTTCACTTTAACACCCTCTATTATTTAGATGTTTAACAACCTTAAATGTTATGCTGCAACATTGTCTCCCCTGTTTGTATGTGCGACACAATCATGCATAGTGAGCCACCATATTATTTCTCAAGTAACTGGAACTTTCTATAAGTAAAGTGGAGAGCCACAACGTGATTGTGATTGTCTGGACTAATTTTGGGAGAATATCGTCTGGCCACACAATGGATGTTCCTGACTAGTTTACTCGCCACCTCTTCCTCTGTTTACCCTCGATGCCTTTCTACCATCTTTTCCTGAATCCCTATTGGTTACTTTTGTATCATTTTTCATTACCTTCAGCACTATGTTCTGTGTATGCATAGTTTTCTATTTGGATATTAGTATACAGTCAAAGTAGTTTGGCCGGTTACTTTGTAATAATATAAATGTTTCTATAAAATTAATCATTCTATATTTAAAAATAATATTCAAAATTCATATTTTATCAATTATTAAACTTAGTCATGAGTAAATATTATAGTGATATTGTTAAAATTTAAACCTTATGAGACAATTTATATCACAACCTTAATTTCAGATGGTTTCCTAATTTAGTTGGAGCAACTAAAATTTAGCAATGTAGTCACTACTTTCAAAGTAAATGAAGGTACATTTCCTCTAAAACCTTCCTTATATCTGATTAATTTATGTAAACATGCTTATATGTTTTTTATACAAGTATTATAAAATATATACCGAAAACTTTAGGGAAAAAAAGAGGTTTATTAGAATATTACAACAGCTTTGAAAAATATTTTATTTCACCTCAAATATAACCACATGTGAAACAACTAAATAAAAGATTATAACAATGAAAATCTACCCATATGTTTTGAAAAAGATCAGAGCATAATGTTTGAAAAATGCATTATCTACACTAATATTAAAAAGAGGAAAGATTTGATTTTTTGTTTTTTGTTTGTAATGGATAAACTCAAAAACTACTGGACCGATTTAAAAAATTCTTTCACCAATATAAAGATACATTATCAGCGAGTAACATAGGCTATAATTTATTTTGAAAATGTAATTTATTCCTCATAAAAATGTCGATAGTTTTACACAAAATATAAAAAATTGACTAAAAATATGCTTTCTCTGCATGTGCTGCAAAAACTATTGATATAACATTAAAAAAAATACTATACATATTGAACGTTCTCACTAATGTGAACAAAAAAGTATGTGAGACAATATATATAATTAATTGTTATGTTACAATAAACTTTTTTTTGTTAAAATTAGTCAATTAAAACACGGATGCGAACAAAAAGTGATTATATCCGTATCATGATATGAATCCTTATCCAAATCAATTATTTAATCATTTAGGCTGTTTATGTAGTAGCAAATTACTTTTTAAATTATTCAAATCGGTACATTGGTTTTAAAGTTATTAAGAGTATAACAAAATAAAAATTGTCGTGATGTCTACACTATAATCTATAATAATAATAAAAGGAAGTGTTTGTCTGTGTGTTTGTGTGCGATGCCCAGCCAAATATACAGCACGCAGAGATCTGATAATTTTTAACATAGGTGGGTGGAAGGGGGTCCGAATGCACCTCGAATTCGAATTTTTAATCTCTAATTATCTTTTCAATTAGACTATTTTTAACAAATTTTTCAAGGGTCACGGGTGACGCCGTGCGGGATTGCTAGTCATATATAATATTGATGAAAGAACTAACATCTTCCAAGTGAAAGCACTTCTGTGAGATTAAAAATCAAAGCAATCAGAGCCTTAACTTAACCTACATGTACTTAAGGTTTATATAACATCTATGATGTGCAAATAGTATATTAGTGGTGTATCAATTTAATTCTATAATAATCATAACCAATATAAATATTAATTCACCACACAGTAAAACAGTGAGAAAATAGTCTCTTCAGCATACCCAGGCAAGATTTCAGGAATTTCTAAACAGCAACAATATGACACTAGACTGCACAGCCACCAATGTGGGTTTTGCTTCTATTGATAAAGGACGTTAAACAAACTTGTCTTACTTTACCTTTGCAGCCTCCATTGGGCTGAGTGCAATATCAGCAAAAAATTCAGCTGATGCAGAAGCAGCTAGATATAGGGATGTCCGCCACACGTAAGAGTTCTCCTCTCCCAAAATATCAGAATAAAATACTTTGAATACTTCATAAAGGCCAAATTTACACAGACCCTGAAAACAAATAAAATACTTTTAGCTATAATCTTGAAACCACACATCTTCAAAAAGAGAGTATAAATAGCAATTCAATGATTTCAGATCATTACAGTTCACGAGTTTTAAGGGGCCAAACTTGCAATTTTATGCTTTTTATCATGCCATTTTTAAAGTAAAATAATTAATGTATGGGGCTGAAATTTAGTATAACTAGACATAGGTGTACACAAAGAAATAATTATTATTAGTGGTAATATTATTTATAATATTAATAGTAGTGATACTATAAATATTTCATTGTGTGCACTTTTTAAGAATGCCTAGTTATACTAAATTTCAACCCCATACATTAATTATTTTATCTTAACAATGGTACGCAAAAAACATAAAATATAGTGAGTATAACCCCGTATAACTTGTGAAATGTAATGATTTGAAATCATTTAATCAATATTTGTAACTTGTAAAAATTGTGCAATAATTTTTTTATTGTTGGATGGCCTTAAATAAATCTTAAATGTGAAAGTGAGCTCAACAGTTTTTTTTTCTGACAAAACTTTGCAGTCATTATAAAAAAAAAGTTAATTGTCACTTTTTCCTTATAAAATTGGTGGTGTTACCTGATTTTCTATGGACATATTTTTAAGAATTAATGACTAGAAGGTAGTTTTTTAGATTTAAATAGTAATAATAACGCTCATTTACTTGGTTATAATAAACCTTAATTTGGCCAAAATGGCAAATGAACCATAGGAAAAAGAACATAAAAATGTATAATATAATAGTTAATAAAGATAGGCTACCACTTAGCTTCTGTTTTTTCTTCACCCCGACAATACTCACGTACACACACAATGTACCAGTTCAGATATGAAACCGCACCGTAAAGTTAACATAATGAAAAAGTGAACAGCATAATTTCAAATAATAATGTTATGTTTATCGGCACCCAAACTTGACCTAAAATGTCATTATAAGTAATAAGGCATGTAAGTGCCGCAATTTAAAACATAATGGTGAGTAATAATAATGTAGAAGAATGCTGGAAATGGTTTATTGAACATGATGATCTCAAAGTGTGTGCAGATACGGAAGTCTCAAAGATTTCTGTAATAATTTTACAGTCACAGAAAAAATACTTCTGCTAATGCTACATAATATTAGTTCCCGTTTGACAGCTTTTGGTCCAAGATGAACACACAGACAAACTAATTAACAGCAGTTTTATTATTTCAAGTGTCTACAACTAAAATGGGGCAATGAGGCTTGAACTAATAAAAACATTACATTTTTGAAAATACTAGATTCAGTGAATTTTATATATCCACAAATGTTTTATAAGGATTTAAAAATGCCTAAATAAGTTTTGTTACTAAATTATTATTTAAAAAATTCCTAGCTCTAAATGGTTTAATATTCTTTTAGAATATTTGTTTGTTTTTTTCTTTCTAAATACAGAAGTAGCTGCATTTCAACATTCTACATGCTATATTTAATAAAATATGTAACTTTGAAGTAAGCACTGCAGATGGTATAACAGGTCCGGAAGAAGGAACGGTGTGTATGTCAGAAGCCGTAAGTACCTACCCGAGCGAATAAAGTTACCGGTACCAGCTTATTAGAAAGCAGACTCATTCTTAAAGATTATTATTTATTTATAGAATTGATGTAATTATTAAGTACACATTTAAATCTAACGAGAAAAATGATATTTCTTGTTTTCCAATAGTTTGTTAAAGTTGGGAGTTATGGCGTTACAGCCAATTTGTGGTGAGTCCTGCAAGTGCTCTTGGTTCAACTTGTTGCAGAGGTTTATTTTGACACTGTTGATTGCTGATAATCTCCCTTCGCAGGCATATTGTCACCTGAGAATGTGAGTGTTCTATGTCCAATTTTTCACTTTTGTTTAAAAGAGCATTGAAGTTTTACCTTGTGTATAAAACCAAAGTTACTAGATGACAACTTGAGTTTGTATCTTCTTAAATAATTATACAGTAGTCTCAATTTCACCGCAGGTGAATCATATGCATTCTAAATAAACGTAAACACCAAATATCTCAAATTTAACAATTTTGAAGATAGAACATTTGCATTCTCGGGTGACGATATGTAGACCCAAACAAAGTCAACAAGTACAGTGCGATAGGTCGAACATTTTCATGTAATGAAGTAGATGTATTGAGCCAAAACTTTTCCAAGCTGCTGCCTTTTTTAATGTCAAACATTAGTTTGAGTTCTGATGATGATTTTAGATCGATGTGTTCTAGTTTAGATAGTGCTTTGTTAATGTCCAGGTGTATTACTAAGTCTTCACTCCACAAATGGTTTCCATAATCCAAGAAAGGATTGATGACTAAATTTAAAAGTTTTCAGAATGTAGAACTCTTCAATTCTTAGTTTCAAATCATCATTTAAATTATTTAGTAAGTTTTCCATTTCAAATGTTGAATTATGTTTGGAAAAAACATAAATATGCAGGTCTGAATATCGCTAAATATAAACTTAAAAAATATAATAAAATCTTCTATTTGCTCATATAAATTAATCATGGATCTATTTTGGCTTTGTAAATTGACATTCAGGTTATTAAGCTGTTGAAACATATCTGCTAAAAACACATTCAAGCCAAAAAGTCATCATTATTTAGCAACAGGCATCGGTAGCTTTGTTGCCATCTTCATGTTGACTCAGATATTGTTTCATAAAATTCATTAGGAATAAAACCTGTTCAAGGCAGTTCTGAATGCACTTAATCGAATTCAACTGATTCACAGAAAAGTTGACACGGCAAGCTTGATGTTCCTCGAATGAAGTTTATAGTTATTTTTGTAATGAAATCCATTACAAATAATCGGTGACCTGGCAGCCTTGGGGTAAGGTGTCAGACTTCTGTGCTGGCGGCCGGGGTTCAATCCTCGGTCCCGGCACAGATTCATCTGATTACCAAACCCTTCCTTCACCTCTGACAAGACATCTTGTGAATGTGGGGAATGCCAGGCCTCCACCGTGGTTCGGATTCCACGTTAAACTGTAGGTCCTCCATTTCATCTCACAATCACCCTGCCATTACACATTAGCGTAAGTGCGTATAACCCGAACGGGTAGTAAGACGCGGTGCTAATAATAATAATCCATTACAAATGACATGGGACCACTCAGTTTGGTGCATAGGACGGTTTGATGGATGAGACAGTGCAAAGCATTTATCTGGGTTAAGTGTTTTTTAAGTTGTCACCAAGCCATTGTTTTTGCCAACCATACTTGGTGCACGATCTGTCAAAATTATGTTTAGTTTTTATAAGGAAGGGTTAACAGAGTATAACATATTTATAAAAGGTTTGTGAATTTTAATTTTCACAACTAAAGAAAAAAAACACCTGAAAAATGACTTCTTGAGGATTTGGATGAAAAAAAAAGTAGAAATCGGGCCTTACTAATTGTTTATAATAAATGTGATGTGGCCTGCGGAAAAAAAAATTGCTGACCATTGATATAGCAGGGTTAGTCCACGCCAAATCAACCAGTCACTCAATATGACCATCTTTTATTAAAATGAAATTTTTATAAACTATTCTTCCCTTAAATCTAACTACAGAAAAGTTTTTTTTAAGATTTTTTAGTGGCCCCATTTTTGAGAAATATATTTTTGAAATTAAAAAAAAAAATCTATTTCTTCACCCGTGACGAAGAGGGTGGTTTTTTAAATAAGGAAAGAAATTAAAAGCACCTTTTCAGAAACCTTGCAAGCAAAAGCACTGATATTGGTGTCTCTCTGCAGCCAAGAATTAGCCTAGATTTAACATGAATGCAGTTAAATAATTAAAGCGGTTTTCTTCTCTTGTTAATGTGCCAACCAACTATGGCAAGAATATAAAAATAATATAAAAGTTGAACAACCCACCCTAGGGGCAAGAACTTCACCGAGTGGATGCTAAGTAAACACCAGCGTGAGTCTGCTTGCATCATGACCCAGGCCAATTATGCTTGGATTCATTGGTGAAAGCTTTTTTAACATTTATTTAGCGCCGCGTTTTACTACCCGTTCGGGTCCCTATGTACTAATTACTCTTATGGGTTAGGGACAAGTAGAATTTAATTTAGATAAGTGTACTCATATTTGCATGGAGGGAGAGTGGAAAACCTTTTTGTAGAAAAGCTTTGTTTACACCCAACCGGGATTTAAACCACGGTCTCCTTGTCATCCATTCTATTATATTGCAAGAGTGACAAATTATACAATGTGGCCACTGAAACATGTAATAGTTGTTATAATCTAAGATAAGGGTCCACAAGCTTATGTTTTCTCATTCAAGTCGAACTCGATCTTAGTATTTCAAAGTGCTTGCGAGTTCGAGTAGATTCATAATTTTAAAATGTTAAAAGTATATATTTGTTTATTTTAAAAGTAAAATAGTATATTTAAAATGTCACCAATGTAAGACCACACTTTAAAATATATTAAAACAACACATTTTCTTAAAATAAGAACGAAATTCATTTTTACAGATAGTAAATACTCTTGAGATTAAAAAAGTTTAAAAAATGGAAATATTGGTATTTAAATTAGAAATAACACTTTAAAAACATGATTTAAAAATATGTCATAAAAATATAGCAGAAAAAATATATAAAATGATTTCAAAACTCACGACCTAAGATATTAAAATTACACAAACAATTATAGGAAAATATTATAAAATTGATGTTTTAATGAGCCAATACATCCCCAAAATACGCCTCCATAACTTTATTTACCCTATAAGAATATATATGCACAAGAATTTGGTAAAATTTGAGATTTTTCTTATTTCATTTATTAGCCCATAATGAATACTCACACATGATCATTTCTTCTATTCCAATTCATTCCTATATGTGCAGTTGCGAATAAGCCCTGTATGGGTTCTGACAAGAAATTATCTAATCACAAAATTTATTTTAATTCAATCTTTAATGCTCATGAAAATTGTTGGTTCATTTTTTTAAATAAAAATATGAATGATAAAATAATATTTCTAGTAGACACTGTAAACTGGTGGATTTAAAAAAAAATTTAAATGTAGTAATTTCGGTAAAATATTCATTGCAATGTTAATCAAAACTGATTTTAGACAGGTTAACCAACGTAATCCCTTTAAGTAAATAATATCTAATACTAGTTAAGTTAAACGTATTTCTACAAGTTTTAAATATCTTAAGTTCAAAAACAGTATATATTATCAAAGTTAAATTTTTAATTTGATTGAAATTGTAATCTTAGAAAGGGACAGCATAAAAAAAGTAAAAATAACTATTATTGAATTATTTAATCTATTTAGCTGTTTTTATTTCCATTGCCTTGTCATGGCAATGCAACGTCAATAGAAGATAGTTAAAACTGGATGACAACAATATTGAATAAGATTACCAGTCCAAAGTAGTTTTAGAGCTCTTTTACATTATGAAGGTGAAATTTGATAATTTTACCAAAATGATAAGTTTCCGAATGATTTATAAGTGAACCTGCCGATATATCAACTAAATTAAATAGCTTATACTTACCATAGCATTTTAAAAATTGATTTGTACATATCTCAAGAGGAAGCTCGAAAATGACGACCCTCCAAAACTTTCAATCTCGATCCTGAGCTATAATGAAGAGTTCGGCTTGAAGCTCAAAGTTCCGAGTACTCGCAGAGCCCTAATCCAAGCAAATAATCTAACATGTTACACTAAAAATGATGGTTTGAAGATTCTTCTAATTAACAAATAATTAATAATTAAAGGACTTATATCAAAATTTTATCGTTGCTAAATAACTCTAATATACAAAAATCCCCACCTTTTCCATCAACCATCAACCATCAAGCACCAACCACCAACCACCAAGCACCAAGCACCACTCCCACAAACCCCTACACATGCTTTTCTAGAATATAAATTCTTCCTACCAACAATTCCGGAAAATACATGTACTTTTCACACGCTGTAAACCAATTTAAAATGCACAGAAATGTTTTAGAACAATCACATTTATTTTATAGAGCATTAAAAATATAAAATGGAGATTTGAGGGTTCAAACAAGTCCTTAATATCAACACCTATAGAAGTATTGAGAAAGAATATTTTTTGCATTAGCCATTGTTTTTCAAAATGTGTATTATAGTATTTTGACATAAATTATTTTAGATCTCTTGAACATACTAAAAACAGTGAAAGTATTGGCTACACAGTTGATACTTCTAATGTTTGCTATATGGAACAAGGAGGTGGTTAATATGTTCCCGTTTCATACAGTCATGATTTATTTTAAACATTATTTGCTTAGAATGTAATATTTTTAGCAGTCATACGCTATCATCAGAGCTTCTTCGTGTTGGTCTTTATTCATTTCCAAACGTAAGGTAGCACTGACAATTTCATTCTCAATAAATTTCATTTAAACATTTATTTGGATATTTTATTTTGGTGTAATCATTATTTCCTTTATTCTGGGATTATCTTGAAGAAAAGTAAACATATTTGTTAAAGGGTGGTAGATTCATATATAATGATGTAGCGACCTTTTACCTAATTAAAATGTAAACTTCAACTATACAATTGTTTTTGCTACAATAATGATAAAATTCTTAAATTAATTTAGGTAAAAAATTATGACATATCCAAAATCTGTACTCGTGTATTATGTTGCTTACAGATCTTAGAGGTCATGTACCTATCTTTATAAATCATGTTTAGAGGCACAGTAAGAGCAGTTTCAAATTAAATCTGTAGCACATTAAGTTAAAATACTCTAAATTGCATTTTAATAACCATTCCTCTAAATCTTTTGGGTAGTCGATTGAATTTTATCAAACAAATATCTAAGTGACCACTGAGAACATTTTTTTCTACACCTACAACTTGTTCAGGAAATACAAATATATATATATATATACTTTTTAGCCTAATGTGGTAGGGATGGAGAAGGTATAAATTGGAGAGAATGTAACCACATTTATGTGGAGGGAGAGTGGGACACAATAAAATAACATTTTATTGACTTAAAGTTTTTATGCACCAATACAACTCACAGATTGTCTTTAATTGTGCATGTCCAAATGTACAATTAGAAATTGAACCAATCTGTCTTAATACCTTATTGTATATGCCCACAAAGTTGAACGTGAAAACATCTACCTATACTCATCACAAAAGACTTCATTTATATTTAAGAAATTCAGCAGTTTAAGTTTTCTGGCCAACGGTTGGTTTTCACTTACAACTATTCTCAACTATGCTGGCAATGAGGAGCTGATGTTTTTGGTACTCATTGTACATGAATAATGTGGGTACAAGATTGTTTCAGCAGGTTAAATTTAAAACTCCTTAACACCATTAAATTTCCCCTAAAAGCATCTCATTTTCAAAAACTTATAGGAAAGCTCCTTTACAGTACCTTTTTTTGCGTGCCATATTTTTTTAAATGTTGGACCATTCTTTGCAATGGCATGAAATGTATAGGTTGTGTGTGTGTCCAAACTAAATGTACCGCTTTGGTAAAAAAAAATGTAATTGCTCCCCAAACTGTATAACAGGCTATATCTGATGTCAAAGAAGAAGCAAGTTTATATACTATTTCTACAGACTCATCTAATCATAATAACGAAAAGATATTTCATATTGTTGCACAGTAGTTTACCCCTAAGAAGGGAATGGAAGTAAAGTTGTTGTGAGTTGCTTCGTTGCCAAATGAAACATCTAATTCTATAACGAAACTGTGCATCAACACATTAAAATCATATGGATTAGATGCAAATTAATGTATTGCATTTTATGGTGATAAATGCGATACTGATTTTGGTGGGCGTGAATGTCGAGGAATTAACTATGTTTTTCTTTAAATTAAAAGCTGCATTAAATAATGCCATGGAGGGTGTTGGATGCCCTGCATATTTGGTAAATAATACCATACATACTGCTGCAGATACTTTATCAACAGATGTTGAAGTCATCGTCATGAAAAATATTTTCACATTTTAGTATATATAGTACAAAATGTGTGCTGGCGGCCGGGATTCAATCCTCGGTCCCGGCATAGATTTATCTGATTACCAAACCCTTCCTTCACCTCTGACAAGACNTAGCACCGCGTCTTACTACCCGTTCGGGTTATACGCACTTACGCTAATGTGTAATGGTAGGGTGATTGTGAGATGAAATGGAGGACCTACAGTTTAACGTGGAATCCGAACCACGGTGGAGGCCTGGCATTCCCCACATTCACAAGATGTCTTGTCAGAGGTGAAGGAAGGGTTTGGTAATCAGATAAATCTTTGCCGGGACCGAGGATTGAACCCCGGCCGCCAGCACAGAAGTCTGACACCTTATCCCTAGACCACCAGGTCACCTATTGTGATTAAAAAGATGATCTGTTTGTTTTTCTGAGTAAAACTTACTTGGGTAGTTCATTGAGAACCAATTTGTGAAAATTTTGTTCCGCGCTATAAGTTAATCATGGTGTCTACTAAACATGACCAATGAAATCCCCGACCTTTTCCCTGATCATTTCCTAAAATTCCCCACTAAAAAGTATGTCACATCCTTCTAACTCGCCCCTCCCCCCACCCTCACCCCTCTCCCTCCTCCTTCGTTTTTCTATTAATATTTTTTTAATAATAATAATAAGTTTTAAAATTTAAATTTAAATTGTTTACTAGGAATTAAAAACATATTACACAGCTACAAACAAAAAAATGACATAATTTACTGATTATTTTATTCCATATTTTGAGTAAAATTTCATTTTCCCGGATTTTTGTTGTGATTTACCAAATTCCCGACTTATTCCCGTTTTTTCCCCAATCATTTCAAATTCCCGGCTAATTTCCGTTTTCCCTGATTTTTCCGGATGGTAGACACCCTGCAGTATGAACATTTTATAAAACTGGTCATGATTACCTGGTGAGCTGGATGAATGACATTCAGAAATATGTTTTCCGTGGATGCTTCTCAATATTCCACCAACATGACAACAACTTGAAGACACATGTGTTGTTTTAAACAACAACAAAAAAGTAACATTTAATGACAGTGAACTTTTCACACAGTGGACAAATATTCGTGTATTTGTAGAAAACGAGCTGGAGAAAAACAAAAAAGTGTGGAGTGAAATGTCTAAACAACAAAATTGGCACTATTACACGAAGACATGTGAAAGAAATTCTCAATAATCCAAACTATTTTCAGTCTCCCAGCACACAACACGCATGTGGAACAAACATTTTCATTGATGACCATTCAATGGCCAAAAGAAACCGAATGGAACTAAACACGGTGAAGGGAATTTTGCAGACCTTAGTCAATGAAAACAATACTTGTTATGAATTTTATTACTAAGTATTAACTGACAAACACTCCATGGTGATTCAGTTTTTACTTGTACTATTTGTGCAGCGATTGGGCATTAATTATTGCAATACAGTATTTTATTTGATATTGCCCTGTGATTGAGTACTATTTATAATGATATCTGGTTTTTATGACGAGTATATGCCTTACTCCGCACTTGTTACACAGTTATGTTACCTGATTATATGTGATGCTTATACTTTTGAAATGAGCAAGACTGTTAATGTTGCACACGATTTATTTAAATGATTACACCTTTGCTACTGAAGATATGAAATAAAATGATACAATTCTTGTTAATTTACGGATTGTTTTTTCTGTGATATTACATGTTCCACGTTCTGAGTACTGTGTGCTGTGTAGATTTATGTTACTACTGTGGATTCATACGCACAAGCTGCTTATATATGACCTACCCCTTGCTTCTTGGACCCCTTGTCACCAGTGTTAAAACTAACTGTGTGGATTCATACGCACAAGCTGCTTATATATGACCTACCCCTTGCTTCTTGGACCCCTTGTCACCAGTGTTAAAACTGTGTGGATTAATACGCACAAGCTGCTTATATATGACCTACCCCTTGCTTCTTGGACCCATTGTCACCAGTGTTAAAACTAACTGTGTGGATTCATACACACAAGCTGCTTATATATGACCTACCCCTTGCTTCTTGGACCCATTGTCACCAGTGTTAAAACTAACTGTGTGGATTCATATGCACAAGCTGCTTATATATAACCTACCCCTTGCTTCTTGGACCCCTTGTCACCAGTGTCAAAACTAACTGGCAACCTGATGTTGTGAAGGCTGGCTTCCTATTGGGTAAAGGGAGCCAGCATGTCACATGATTTTTTTAATACAACAGAGTTGATCTTTTAAAGAAAAAAGTTTTAAAGCACAATATATTGAAATTATTCCTCAAAACGTGTGATTTACCATGGATGAAACATTAAAAGGAAACTTTATAAACAGTTCTTTATAGAAAAATACACTTCATCCATGACTTTTTGAATATATGAGAGGGGTCCAAAACAGTATTATTACAACTTTTTAAAAGTTTCACAAAGTTCAAAGAAGTATTAATTTATTTATATCAGATCATTGAAGCGCTGCCCAAACTTTAGATATTTTGTTTTTTTGAAACACTGTGGGGTCAAAGTCTATAAGTCTTTGTGTGGTGAGCTAATGGGTGTAGTTATTATTTTCTAGTATGTAATTTTGAAGGTTATATACCGAAATTAATAAATTTTAAATCATTTGCGCGACTTTAATAAACCCATAGATTCATACAGTGAATGTGTCTGATTTTTAAATTTTTTTAAATTTGGCAATATTACAAATGCCATGAATCTGTTACCAAAAAATAGCCACATAATAAAGTAATGTATCAAAGTTAAGAAATAATACAATCAAAGCAGTGCCATTATTGATATAGAACTAAATACAAACAAATTTACTGACAGCAGAGACACTATGAGACAACAGGATTGTACTCCGTTTACACTTAAAGGTAGCATTCTCGTCTTTAACGACTACACTCCATCCTCTTATAAGCTACACTATGATAGAACCAAGCAAGGTAAGCAAGTTACCTTTCAAGATAAGCCTTGTGTAAATTTTAAAAAAATATACTTTAATGTAAACTCAGATATTTTTTTTAAATATCACTCTAAGATAACCTGTTTTGTCTTACAAGTAAAAGTATCCCAATATTGACAAGTGATTTAAGAAAATTGATAAATTTGCAAAAAAAAAGTGTGAAAACGGTCAATTTTATTTATATGTATGGATTTTTGACATACCTCTTGCAATGAAAAACATTAAAGTAAAAAACTTACTTTTACTAATGATTTAAGAACTCTATATTTAATTTACTTCAAACTAGAACAAAACTGTTTAACCTATTTTTAACATAGCCAACTTGAATATTAACTTCTCTGAAGGAAGGGTAGAAGAAAACACTGAAATATAAATGTATTTTAAATATAAAGGTCAATTAAATGCAATTCCTGCAATTGGCAAATAATATTTAACATGGGTAAGAGAAAGTATAAATATTCAACAGTTCTACCTTTACAGTGAACATTCAACAGTAATGATACTAATAATAAAAAAAGCACAATAGACAGAGAACGAGTTATTAAAGATGAAGAGACCTCTTGCTAAAATTATTATTATTATTAGCAATGCGTCTTACTACCCGTTCGGGTTATACGCACTTACGCTAATGTGTAATGGTAGGGTGATTGTGAGATGAAATGAAGGACTTACAGTTTAACGTGGAATCCGAACCACGGTGGAGACCTGGCATTCCTCACATTCACAAGATGTTTTGTCAGAGGTGAAGGAAGGGTTTGGTAATCAGATAAATCTTTGCTGCGACCGAGGATCGAACCCCGGCCGCCAGCATAGAAGTCTGACACCTTACCCCTAGACCACCAGGTCACCCCTCTGTTAAAAAAGTATGCTTTGGGGTTTTTACCTTTGGTTGACATTATTAAATATTTGAAATGTCATGAAAATGTATGTAATTCTAAGAGAAAACCATCGAAATCTACTAACACCATAAGGTGATAAATATTCTATGCTTTGGTAAAAGTATTGTGGCGATATCTTAACAATACCATGTTAGACCATGATAAAGTACTAGAGCCAGCACATGACCTTTGTAGACACGACATATTTAATGAAAACTACTTACACAATTGAAAGAGTTAATCAAAAGTGGCATCAAATTTGAGAAATCTTGAAATAGGCAACAGTTATATACCATATCAGGTCCCAAATATCAACCTGTATAAAAATTTAGGATTTCAAGATTTTTTGACATTAAGTGGGGAGTGAGGGTTAATTCCATTCGTTTTCGACCAGTTTAAATATAGTCTTTGTTCTACCATTAGATTATCTAAACTATATCATTTTTCTATATGCTTTGCCCATTGCAACATATCAATAAAATCTATGTGGTCAAAATGCAAGGTTACATCATATTTTGTATAGGATATATTATGTATTGAACAATAGCACAAATAAGTTAATAACAAACACTTAAAAACAATCAAGTATTTAAATCATCTTTTGGTGACCTAAATGTTGAATTATTGGTTAATTTATAGTAAATTATTTGTCTCAATGTGTGTTTAATTTTGTATTTACATTTTAGATTAAAAACTAAAATGTTGGTTTATAAACATGTATTTGAATATTATATTCCAATCTTCATGTACAATTAATCTATGAAATTATGTTCATCGTAATCTGCATTAAATCTCTCATAAGTCCCGTGAGGCTCAACAAAATGGTTGGGAGCAAAAACTTTCACGGCACAATTTTTGTGTACAACTGCAGAAAATTAGGACATCATAATAAACTATCTCTAATAAGACATTCCACCTTCAGCCCTAGTGAGCTAGATATTTATTAATTACAAACACACACACACACACAAACACACACACAAACAAACACACAAACAAACACACAAACACACACACACACAAACACACAAACACACAAACACACAAACACACACACACACAAACACAAACACAAACACAAACACACACACACATAAAAAAAAGTATATATTTTTGCCAACACCACCCAGAATCAAACTGGGGTCTACTAAATTTAGTCACTCCTACTAACAACAAAAACGTTTTTATTTAAGTACATTTAACATTAGGATTAGGGTGGCTACAAACATGTTATTATAAAATTCCCTGGCTTTTCTAAGTTTTCCAGAAAACATTTAATAAATATTCCCTACTTTATATTTTTTATAGTTTTTATTGGCGAATGGAATTTTTTTTGTTATTGAGTGTGCGTGTGTGCGTTATAAAACAAACCCTGTAAAACCAATGTTAGAATACCATATCTTGGAAATACATTTTGTTAACATCAAGAAATCAAATTATCACTTTTGTTTAAATGTTTAGGTGTGGAATCAATCAGGTATTTAAATTCCTTTACTTTTCCATATTTTCAATTAAATTCCCTGACATTTATCTACTGTCCCTTACATCAGAGAATTCCCTGACTTTTCCATGTTTTCCTTGTCTGTTAGCCACCATGTATAATGTGTGTATGAGAAGGAAAGAATTTTCATGCAAAAATCACCCCAAGCGCATCCAGACAGGCTTGATCTTTTAGTCACAGCCACATATTATGATAATGTTATCAAAACTAGCTATTAAATGGCTAAATTCACAGCCACAAAGAAGTAGACAAGATGAAGCTTCTAATTAAAATTGAGACATAAGTATGTGTATGTTTGTGTATATATATATATATATATATATATTATGTGTATGTTTGTGTATATATATATATATATATACACTTTATAGACCATATAATTGTCTTTTTGGAGATATTCCATAGCATATACATACATAATGTGTGTGTTTGTCTAAATAAATATAATTGTTTTGATGCTGTCTTACTACACTAATGTTTTAGGGAAGTTATATTTTTAGGAAGTGTACCCACATTTGCATGAAGAGAATGAAAAACTACTTTGTAAAATCCACCCTTAGTATACCTGACAAAAATTCGAACCTCGATCTTCCCGTCATTGGCAGTTTAGTTAGTCAAGTGTGAAAGTCGTGCGTAAGAACAGTAAAGACAAAAACCAAAATCATGCTAAATTGAAAAGTCTGAGTTTTATATATGTAATGTTCAAAGCCCGCAGTCTAGCCAGTTTCGCTAGATTACCGGCCACCTCTATCTTTGGCCACCAAAATCAACCAAAGCAAGAAATATATAATAATTTACCAACAGTTTGAGCCTTGGACGGCCAGTTCCAAATATGGCTGTAGGAAACTGGCCAAAATAAATAATTCTATTTATCTTTCTTATATTCTCTTATGTGTAATCATAATCATTTTATGAAAGTTTAACAAATCACATAACAGAGATGAACAAAATGTTCTTAACATTGCGAAGTCTTTTGACTTTTAATTATATATGCAGTCTCGGCATTTGGAGTTCCCTTGCAATTTGGTTAGTTTAAGTTAAGTCATGTTCGGATAAATTAGGTTATGATAAGTTAGGTTAGGTTGGGATTTTGTTGCATCATACTATCCAGCACTTTGGGTACTAGTCAGCCTGCCATGATAATTCACACTTTGACTGTCCAGAACACCAGTTATAACTTACACTCATCAATATTTCACGATTTGACTGGACCAGCTGGCCAATGTGTGAAGGGTCCAGCAAATTCGTCAAGGGGGCGGTTTCGAACTTTGACCATAACATATATACCCAATATTTTAGCAATAACAGGCAGTTAGATTAAAATTATATTTATTTCATATTTATAGAGTAACCTGCATGGAATATCCAAAAAATGTTGGTGCCCAACCTTTTGCTAGACCTTTCGTCCCATCCTCCTTTATTGTTACCTAAAGAAAAAAGACAAATACATGTGTAAATCCACAAGAGACAAGACTTACATGAGTGTGTTTTACAAAAATGTTTACTTTCTCTATTTATAACTAGCAAAATAAAGCAAAATAAAGAAATTAAATAACCCATTTTTAAGGATCGTGGCCTTTCTTAAAATAAATTTCACTATAATAATTTGAATAAGTGATTAAAATAATGTATATTTTGGTCAAAATTTAAGAAAGTAAACAATATACTAGAACCAAATGAATAAAATCTTTGAACTCACTTTAAATCCATTGAAGACCGATTTATATTTCTCTGGATTTACTTGTATTCTGCATTTTACTAAATCTAAGGGGACTACAAGTGTATGTGTGATACCACAGGACAAAATTCCTCCAAGACCACAAAGAATAAAATACTTTTGTGATCCAAACTCACAGCTATCTGAAAACAAACATTAAATTAAATTATTATTATTATTATTATTATTATCATTATTATCATTATTATCATTATTATTATTATTAGCACCGCGTCTTACTACCCGTTCGGGTTATACGCACTTACGCTAATGTGTAATGGTAGGGTGATTGTGAGATGAAATGGAGGACCTACAGTTTAACGTGGAATCCGAACCACGGTGGAGGCCTGGCATTCCCCACATTCACAAGATGTCTTGTCAGAGGTGAAGGAAGGGTTTGGTAATCAGATAAATCTGTGCCGGGACCGAGGATTGAACCCCGGCCGCCAGCACAGAAGTCTGACACCTTACCCCTAGACCGCCAGGTCACCCATTAAATTAAAGAAATGTATAGGCACATCACACATGTCAGAATAACTCAAGTGATCGGTTAAACAACTCAGTGAAGATAATTTTAAGCCAACTGGCTTTTAGTGAAACATTGAAAATTATAGTTCAAAATTAAATTTAGAGCCAATTGCTTCAAGGAGACATAATTAAATCAACAATGTTGAAAATTTTAATTCTAAATACATACATTTCAACCCCGGTTAGGTACTTGAGGCCAAGTGACATTTAACTATATTAATATCAGACTAAATAAATGTATTTAAGTTAATTTTAGGCAACATTACTTTTTACCAGAGTAAACTCTGAGACCAAAGAAGCGCTCTCACCTAGGTAAATCGGATTGAAGCGTGATACTAACTTGGACTCGCATTTAAATGAAAAGTCGAAATAGTGGTTTTTAATATAAAACTAAACCAAAAAGTAATATATTTCTCTCGCTGTTATAGTTACACAACATAGCCAGATACAATGTAACAAAATCCAAATAAATGAATGTATATAAACCACTAGACTCAAATAAATGCAAGTAAGCTTAATGAGCTATGTGCTTTTTTATATTTTTTATTGCTTTCCTCAAATGCATACTCTCTCAAGTTATCATTTTGATAGGTTTTGTCATTTTTATCGTAAATAAATCTTTAGCCCTGGATTTAAGTAATTAGTTCCAATGCAGCTTCACCTTACAAACTTAGAACCTACAAGCGAGCTATCGAATATTTCCAATAAATTGTTTGGTGATAACACCGGAATAATCTGCTAAATAAATGTCCTCAAGCTTTCCTGGAAATAACTGTTGACACACAACTTCACCTGACAAAGCTAATAACTCAAAAGTATTTTCTGCAGAGATATTTCCACTTCACTTTCATTAATTTAGGTGTGAGCAGATTCATTTAAATATATGGAATGAATTTTTTTCTCTAGCTGCAGTGCTTCGATTTATTAGCCTAAGTGAAAGTGTGCCTTAAGGGTGTTCAAGTATAGGAACTTTTTGGAGAAATCCAGTTTTTGGCTTCATAAAGTTTTTTTTTCAAATTTGCTTGGAATTCGATTCCAACACATCTCCAAAACTATTAATTGTAAATAGCCGATTTTTTGTATTTGAAATAATGACTTACTATGGATGATCCTGTAAAGAATAAATTATTATCACCTGCACATTTTATTAAATATTTACTATTACATAGACCCGCCTTGGTGGCATAGTTGGCTAACACGCTAGTGGTGTTAAGCTCGACTGCTGAGGACGGGGAGATCGAGGTTCGAATCTCGGTCGGGTGAAATGGGGGTGGTTTTTCCTAAATGGTTTTCCACTCTTCCTCCACGCAAATGCGGGTTCACTTCCTCTAATTCAACCTTCCCAATTCCCAATCCATTAGCATAGTTAGTACTTAGAGCGTATAACCCGAACGGGCAGCAAGACGCGGTGCTAAATATGATTATTATTACTATTATTAATATTAGCACCGCGTCTTACTACCAATTAGGGTTATACGCACTTACACTAATGTGTAAGGGTAGGGTGATTGTGAGATGAAATGGAGGACCTACAGTTTAATGTGGAATCTAGACCACGGTGGAGGCCTAGCAATCCCCATATTATTACTATTACATAGATATTTTTATATAGCCATTTGAAATTATTTATTTGCCATTTATCTTACTGTTCAAAGATTTTAAATATAGGGTGTATTAGTTTGGAACTATTTAAGTTTAATTTGGGCCTTTATGAGGTCAAGGTTTTTAAATAAGTTGACATTCATCTCATGGTGTTCACAGCTTTGGCACATTACCCCGCTTAAGCCATTATTGCATGTAACACCTTGTCCAGGAACTTGCATACTCTGGTGTCAATTTGAATAAGTTTTTGTGCATTGACTCAGACTTTGTATTTTCCTTTTAAACACCCCCTCAACATCCCCTCCACAAACTATAATCTCTATCTTTCACAGGTTGGAAATTTTGAGTGAGGTCATGTCACTAGCAGATGGTGACAGCCAAAACAGAAGGATTTGTTTCCTTCTTATTGCTCATCTTGGAAAGAAGGGCTCGCATGCCGAGTTTAATAAAGTGTGCCAATCAACTTGACTAACACCGTTTTTGAAAACTTTTGTTACTCTATTGCTGATTGTGATTAATGTTTGATTTTCATATTGTGTTAAAAATATAAGGGCTTGTTATGATTTAATAATGATAATGATTTACATAAAGTTATCCACCCAACTTAAGAAATAAGCTAGCTACCCCTGCCCCCCTTTTTTAACTCCCATTGTTTGTTGTTCATTTGTGTTGGTTAGTGATATAATTTCATTGTTAGTGTTGCAAATGTAAAGTAGTAATAGTAATAATATTAGCACCGCGTCTTACTACCTGTTCGGTTTATACGCTTTTAAGTACTAATTACACTAATGGATTAGGAATTGGGAAGGTTGAATTATAGGAAGTGAACCCGCATTTGCGTGGAGCGAGAGTGGAAAACCATTTAGGAAAACCCACCCTCAGTTCACCCGACCGAGATTCGAACCTTGATCTCCCGGTCCTCAGCAGTCGAGCTCAACACGACTAGCGCGTTAGCCAACTACGGCACAGAGGCGGGTGAAATGTAAAGTACTTATCCACCCGGTCTAAGAAAAAATATAGCCCTTTCTTACTTGTGCACTAATGAGATATTTCTTTTAGGTGAATAAGGGTTTTGACAACTTAGCAACCTCGACTTAGAAACAAGATAACATTCCCCTCCAACATTTATGAATCTTGTATATTTGGAAATAGCTATAAAAAAAACTCCACACAGCCGTGCTCAAAATAGATATTAAAAAAGTCAAAAAGTATGGTTGCTACAAGAACAGCTAACAAAGAAGGTTCTTTTATATACATGTTTAATTTAGATTTTCTACCCCACCAAAAATTTTATTTTTATACATTTTGAACATTACTTCCCTCCGAAATCTCCATCAGATTCACCCCCACCTCAATTTCAAAATTACCAATGTTAACAAATTTTCCGGGGTTTAGGGGTGGCTCCTCTACCTCCTTGCCAGATTTAAATGTTTTACCATACCAAAAAGTATTTTATATAGTGGATTGTAGAAATTTAAAGGGTCATACCTAAACCCTCTCCCTACCCAGTCCTTCCTTTTGTAGTTTAAAAATGTCCAGTTCTTTATGATTGTTGGAAGGGGTTAAGGGGGGACTCTATACCTACCTCACAAATTTCAATCTTCTGCCAAACTGTTGATTAAGTTTTTCCTGTTGTTTTTTTTTAAATTTGAAACCCCTCATTTCACAAGCCCTCCCTTAGTAATTTAAAATATATAAATCTTATTTATTTATTTTGTGTCATTCTATTACATTCGTAGCAAATTTAAAATGTATACCTTTCCTTAGGGCTTTTTCTATTTATATCCCCTGCCCCATCCTGCCCCACTCTTTCACACTCATATTTTAAAATAAAAACTTTTTATACCTCTATTGTTATCTGTAGTGATCTCTTTAACGGTTATGGTAAATTCTATCCCCATTTGCATTTTTTATGTAAATTCTACCCTGACCATTATAAGCTCTAATGTAAATTCCGTCTCATCATTAGAAGGGTGCTATGCAAATTGCATCCAGTAATTATATTTATATATATTATTTATGTGATTAGAGGAAGTTAACCCGCATTTGCGTGGAGGGAGAGCGGAAAACCATTTAGGAAAAACCACCCTCAGTTCACCCGACCAAGATTCGAACCTCGATCTCCCCGTCCTCAGCAGTCGAGCTCAGAAATTAAAAAGATGTAGTAAATATAGAAGGTTAGGTTAAGTTGGGGGCGGGGCAGCACATGGTACAAAATCCATTGGATGGTGGGTCGCAATTCGTACCTCCCGTCAGATATTCGGCCGCAGTTGGTCCCCAACCCTCCAAACTATACTTTTTTTTTTCTTTTTGCTTTGTATTGTAAATATTTAAGTATTCATATTGTTTACCTATTGTGGCCCATAACACTTAATATTTAATGAGAAATATGTGTCTTGATTTGTATAAAATTATATATTTTTAAATCAGTGCCACTTGAGCAATATTAGTATCTTTCCTTCAACATTTAAATTCATTCTAGGTATGAATATAACATCACATTAGGGGTGTGCGAAAATTAAAAATTTGTTGACTTAGCTCTGAAAAAATATATAATTTTTGACTTAGCTCTGAAAAAATAAATAATTTTTGACTTGGCTTCGAAAAAAAATCAGATTCAGTTTGGCTTAAAAAATGTAAGATTCAACTTGGCTTAGGAAAAATACCAGCTTCGGCCTGGCCTAGGAAAAATACCAGCTTCGGCCTGGCCTAGAAAAAATATCAGCTTTGGCTTGTATTGAAAAAATAATTGTCAGCTTTGGCTTGGCTTGGAGAAAATATAAGTTTCAACTTTGCTAGGAAAAAATATTAGCTTTGAAATGACTTTTAAAAAGAAGTTTGAGCTCGACTCAGCTTCGAAAAAATTTGAGCTCGACTAGGCCTCAAAAAAAAGTTTGAGCTCGACTCGGCCTCAAAAAAAGTTTGAGCTCGACTCGGCCTCAAAAAAAAGTTTGAGCTCGACTCGGCCTCAAAAAAAAGTTTGAGCTCGACCCGGCCTCAAAAAAAGGTTTGAGCTCGACCCGGCCTCAAAAAAAGGTTTGAGCTCGAACCGGCCTCAAAAAAAGTTTGAGCTCGACCCGGCCTCAAAAAAAATTTGAGCTCGACTCTGCTTCAAAAAAAGGTTTGAGTTCGACCCGGCTTCAAAAAAAGGTTTGAGCTCGACCCGGCTCCAAAAAAAGGTTTGAGCTCGACCCGGCTTCAAAAAAAGGTTTGAGCTCGACCCGGCTTCAAAAAAAGGTTTGAGCTCGACCCGGCTTCAAAAAAAGGTTTGAGCTCGACTCGGCTTCAAAAAAGATTTGAGCTCGACTCGGCTTCAAAAAAGATTTGAGCTCGACTCGGCTTCAAAAAAGATTTGAGCTCGACTCGGCTTCAAAAAAGATTTGAGCTCGACTCGGCTTCAAAAAAAATTTGAGCTCGACTCGGCTTCAAAAAAATTTGAGCTCCACTCGGTTTCAAAAAAATTTGAGCTTTGACTTGGCTTCAAAAAAATTTGAGCTTTGACTTGGCTTCAAAAAAAATTCGAGCTTTGACTTGGCTTCAAAAAAAATTCGAGCTTTGAATTGGCTTAAAAAAATTGAGCTTTGACTTGGCTTAAAAAATTGAGCTTTGACTTGGCTTTAAAAAAATTGAACTTTGACTTGGCGTCAAAAAAAAAAGATTTTCTGAGAAGCAGTGGGTCTGGAACAGGGTCCACTCAACCTCGTGAGGTTAAATGAGGAACTATTTGTTTTTAATAGAGTTATTTTATTTTATTCTTCAAATTTCCTAATTCTCTATCCAAGGAAGAACCTGGCATAAAATAGTAAACAAAAAAAATACTACCAAATAAACACAAGTATTTACCCAACAGATGATTTAATATTCCAGGTAAATAATAATGCAAAAGTAATTAGCTTCCTGGGAATAATTTGATATAATTATTTTCTTATTTACCTGCTTCGGTGGTGTGGTTAGCTAACGTGCTAGTTTCGTTTTGAGCTAGACTGCCGAGGATGGGGAGATCAAGGTTTGAATCTCGTTCTGGTGAAATGGGGGTGGTTTTTCCTAAATGGTTTTCCAATCTACCACTACGCAAATGTGGGTTCACCTACTCTATATTCAACCTTCCCAATTCCTAAACTATTAGCATAATAAGTACGTAAGCGTATAACCCAAATGGGTGGTAAAACGTGGTGCTATATAGTAATAATAATATTTTCTTATTTGGTATTCTTTGAGCTAAGGTTATTTGGTTTGATTCTCGACAAACCCAATAAAATTTTTACTAATAAGATTAGGACTTTCCTTTCACAGTGATGATTTGATTACCGCTGTGGGTCTCTTTGTGACTGTTTTAAAAGTAAGTTAGTTTGTAATTGTAATTAGTATGCAAATAAAGTGAACGTTAAATAATAGATTTAAATTAAATTATATAAAAATTATTTCAATTACTATAATTAGTTTTTTTATTGCCATGTTAGAAAGCTTCAGTGAAAATAGCCAGCCTTATAGAGATCTAGTAACAAGATACCAGAGTTTACCCCCCTTAACTACCCATACAACATCCTCAACTTCCCTCTTGCCACTAGAGGCGGCGGGGGG
>CABFOW010005333.1:18717-37340 GCA_902141385.1 Timema californicum | reverse complement strand
CGCACGCCCCCCTATTCTGTCTTGCACGACATTCGTCTCACCATTCAGGTGATGATGTTATCACAGCCACTAAAAGGGTACTTTTAATTAGTGCTACCTTCTCGGATAGCTTCAGGCTTGTCAGCGCAGAGCATGGGATTACAAAATTTAAGATAACGACCGAAAAATTATATTATATTAGCCATCGTGTTTCAACAATTAAAATGAGCTTGTATTATCTAGAGAAATATAACTGTACAAATTGGACTAAACACACTAATATTTATATTAGAGAAATAAATCACCATACATACTTTCTCGCTCCTTTATCAAAATCATATTATTTATTGCTCTCAAGATATGTGAAACCAAACTATAAACATTTTTATAGAGACCAAATGGGGAAAAAATAACATTGCATTTATTCAAAGAGAATATAAAAATGAATAGACACTATTACATACACACATTAATGGTTCTGTGCATTTGTACTTTCCATTTCCCAAAACTCTGTTAAAAATATACGACTTATTTATCTTTGACAAAATTGATTTTATAAAATATGATTTTATACCCAATTTGTGTAACTTTAAGAGTATTACAACTTTGTGATGCTAAGTTATTTCATATATTAAATAGTTACAGTAATCTGATCAAAATTGAAAATTTGTGCTTTACCCTCTAAAAGTTTTCATGTGATGATGGCATGTTCCAGTTGACTTATGCCAGGGTTCGAAAACTCATGGTCTGTGAGCCGTGTCCAGCCCGCAATATATTCATCACCGGCCCGCAGTCATATACGCACTTGAAAATAATGTTTTATGGTTTATTTCATTTTGTTTCAAGGCAAGATTTGAACGACTGCTTTATTGTTCCTCAGAGGAAAGGGCAAGTATATAAATGAAAATATTGATTGATAGCTACTACCAAACACACACACACACCCTTTTCCCCCTTTTTTCAGTTATCATTTAGCAAGCATTCTTATCACTATCACTTGGCGACAGTAACTACTGTTATTACATTGTTGGTTTTAAATTATTATTTTTACTGTACATAGTTTTGATTGTCATAAAACACTTAGTACTATTTCAGAGACTGTTATTCTATTATAGACTATTATTTTTAACAATCAACTGTATAAATCATTATTTACATAATTTAAATAATACTACTTCAAGTATCTCACTAACCCATCTGGAAAAATGTAAGTTTTTAAATATTTTAGTTGTCATTTAACTATTTTTAAACATATCCTGGATAATCAAATAACTAGTAGAGAACCACATTAGTGTGAGCGTGGATTAAACGTCAGGCTAATCTGGTGTGGTTTGCTTTTGACATGGAGGATGGGGTTCGAATACTAGCCGGAATAAGTGAGTTCTTCCTTAAAGTGTTCACCACCCTCCATTCACGCAAATGCCAGTAAATTTAAATTTTTATCTAAATTTGATCTTCCTCATCCCTTATTCACAAGCATGATTAAAATGTGTATAATCAGGACAGGAATATACTTTTATGTGAGATAGAAAATTGAAATTTGCCGGGAATGTAGAAATTTCACTCCAAAGATGCGGTGCGAAATTAAATTAATAATATGGTTCACTGCACTGATTTTTTCCCACTTTTATCTTAAAATAGACATTTACTAAAAACTCGTAAGATTTGTGAAACGAAATAATAGGCCGAAAGGCTACATCAAAGATCATTAAATATTATGTTTATTTAATCCATAGCATTAAATAATAGGAACAATGTTAGAGAAAAATTAAAAAATAGAAACATATTTGTCTACCGAAGAGCATAAGAATCAAATTTATTTTCAAAGACCTGAATTAAAAAGTATAAATATTTGCTTATATCTTAGAAATTATTGTATTTATAAGATTATATTTAAATAAACTTTAAGGCCCTTAGTCCTGTCAAGTGCAAGTCTAAAACCTATTTTGTGGCATGGTGGGTGGAAGGGTGAAAGGCGTGGCGTAGCTTCACAGCCGACCAAAGTATCCTTCCGCGCCAACAAGAACAGATGGATCACGGAATCCGTAGATGGTCAGACAGGTCTTGCGGAAAAATTATAAGTTTGGAAATAACAGTTTTCTCGAGAATGAGCGAATTTTTTATTTTAATATTTTCAACACCCCTTCTAAGATAATTTATCATTGTTTATTAATTGTTACATTTTCTTATTTTTTTGTTATGAAGCCGGTGGTTTTCTATTAAAAGATGTCAATTCTATTGACACTCGATCAATGTTAAAATGATAGAGGAGGTGTGTATATAAAAACTATAACTTAATCAAAATTTTATATTCTTGAACAAACCGTTTACGATAATAAAAAAGCAAAATAGTAAAAATTCTTGAAGATAAGCGTTTATTCCTATGACTGCATTTCAACGCCAAATGAAAAGGGCCAATCACCTTAATAACATTACAACTTTACAATGATTAGATATTTCGTATCTCAGCGGAGAAATGATGGAAGTTGGACAATGTCCCCCATGTAAAGTACCCTCAAAGTAATTTGCATGAGAACATAAGAGTTGCCATCTTGTTTATAATAATAAACAATGTTTGTGTATAAAACTCACTATAAATAAACTACTCTTAATTTTAGGGTCAAATATCTAATTTAAAAAACCCCTCAGCGAGACATTATTAAATCCAAAGACATAAAGTTCTAGCCCAATCATTAAACTAGATTTGGCTCTAGGCTGAGCTACAGATAGGCAGACAGACGGACAGACACACGGCAATGCAAACACAACTTATTTTGTTTCGGTGAGTCATGAAAAGTCTACATTTATCAAAATCTCGAGATAGATTTTTTTTGACGAGACCACAATACTTTTTCTCCAAGGTGTCGAGAGAAAGTAAAATGTATACATTAAATTGAAGCAAACCTGAGTTTATTTGCTGTGGCTCGTAACACGACCTGAGTTGGCCCTTCGACTAATTTCAGTTGAGACCACTGACCTAGGCAATATTGAAATTAGTCATGAGTCTTTATTTTTTGTCAGCAGGCCTATCAAAAGACTTATTATTTATTTCGTGCCTGGTAAGGAATAAATAGAAATGTACAGGATGGGGCCGAAATGATAGACGATTAGTAACTTGAAAATTAACCCTTTTATTGAGCTAAGCAAACTACATACTTCTCTTTTTGAAGATGTCACTCAGGTAAGCTCTACCGGACTTTAGGAAAACCCCATCACGCTGTCCATCACTTTCCTCGGCATAGGTTGTCTGATTGTTTTATTTTTAAATTATTCAAGTGCCAGAACTAATTTAGATATTTTCTTCTCGTATTTGATGTAGTCATAAAGCACGGATTGGCAACCTTTTTGGGGCCCCAATCAACTATGGTAGTTATATTATTATTATTATTATTATTATTATTATTATTAGCACCACGTCTTACTACCCGTTCGGGTTATACGCACTTACGCTAATAATGTGTAATGGTAGGGTGATTGTGAGATGAAATGGAGGACCTACAGTTTAACGTGGAATCCGAACCACGGTGGAGGCCTGGCATTCCTCACTTTCACAAGATATTGTAGTTATAAAAAGTCCCGAGATTACCCTTCGTTTCTCCACTTTACTTTTAATTATTTTACTTTATCGTTACCTTACAGGTATATGAAGAATTTTGATCGTAAAAAAATAATCGAACTCAAGATTTTGGTGAATTTCGTCGATGAGGACTTTAATGCTTTAAAAATAAAATTATAAAATTTATAACCGGTGGTCAAAAAAACGTTTTACATAAAGATAGCGCGATTTTTGCTCCAGTTTGCTAGTGAATTTTATTTCGTTCCACATAAAGGCCCATTACGAATTTTGACTAAATATCTCAAGTTTTTAAACAACGGAGCGAGAAAGCCCGTGTGGAGTTCCGTACCATTTATTTTCTATACATCTTGTGTCTATTCCTTAAATTCAACATTTCCTCAAATACTTATATTCCTGCCTTTGTAGAAAATACATTAAATACATAAAATCTACTCTCCGTTCACCCTGAAAGGTAGCAGTCTAACCTTGACTGATTACACTATGGCCCTTGTTGTAAAGTATTCCACATGCATATTTTAAAATTATGTTTATGTGAGAATAGAAAATAACTTAACCCAGGACAGCAACGGCCATACAACTCTTTAATTGAACTGTCAAGGTATGCACAGATAACGACTTGGACCCAAGGGTGAGGGGGGGATAAATGATGTGTATCTGTGTGTATAAGGTCATGTCCCTGGTACAAGCTTAGGTCTTGTAGTGGAAGCGTGTTTTGGAGGAGAATCCTCCCTTAGCGACCCTCCATCACACCCCCGTGACGTCACTGACATGGCCGGCAACATGCTGTACACACTTCCATTCGCAACAGGGATGGAGTTTCCTGGGACAGAAGAAAGGCAGACAGAGTTTCAAATCACTGCAATACTCACAATTAGCGATGATTTGCAAAATATCAAGAGTTTACATAATAATCGTAGGAAAAATAGTGTTAAGTCAAATGTCGGTGCACGTCAAATGTCTTAAGTTAATATCATCATAATAGCTGAGAGTAATAACTTTATTAAAAGTAGAAATGGGTACGCAAAATTAAAATTTAAAAAATGCTATAGTAAAATCAGAATAACTTTGAATCTAAAATTTAAAATCCCTGTGTTTATGGTTCTTGTGTCAAGTATTACATGAAAACCAGTGAATATAACGTGATTTTGCAGTTCATAGCTTGCCATATCTTACTGTAGACAGAGTAATTTTTATTTTTAATCATACTTATAATTATTAGCTCTCATTCCTGCAAATAGATGATTTTTTTAAATCTGAAAAACCTAGGAAAGCCAGGGAATCTCAAAACTTACAAAGCGTATCAACCCTTTACCCCAAATAGTTTCCCACCACCCCTCCTCCTAAATGGTACCATCCTCATTGTAACCCCAATATTTTTGAATATTATGTGGATAGGCCGGACGGGCTTATGAACTGATCTAGTAATAATTTGGAAACGATTAGCTTTAAATAAATATAAAATTAATGTATTAAGGCTTATGGGTAGTAAGACGCGGTGCTAATAATAATAATAATAATAATTAAGGCTTACTATTTTTCATTATTTAAAAATAATTATTAGTACGGTAATGTTCTCTAATATATTTGAGAAGCACTGCAATATTAACTATTTTCTGTGTGTGTGTGTGTGTGTATGTTTAGTCTAGGCCTTAGAAGTAATGTGAGCAATTAGAATAAAATATTCTAGAATGTGTCTTGAATATGTATGACAAATCTTCTAGCCTCCTTAAAATAATTGATTAGGGAGTGACAAGGTTACATGAACATAGTTGGGAGTAGTTCCACACAGTAGAAGAGAAATATACCCTCTCATGGCCACTGCATAGCTTTTCTCGCATAAGGTAACCTTCTCCACCTCCTACTATGGCCCCTTTTCCGGGGGTAAATGGCGTCTCACTGCTATATCGAGAAGGAGTGTTTTGGCTGCTTTGGTTAGTGGAAGGGGGATGGACTGCCTTTGATCTTCCCGCCACTGCAATCTGCGCACACACTCACTTACACAGACTGGATGGAGGTAGGGGGACGAGAAAAGAAACGTTCGGTTAAGTGGCAATTTCGAGGTTGATTTGATCAGCACAGTCATCCTCTGTCTGTCTGTCTGTCTGTCTTTCTGTTGGTCCAGTGTTTGTGCCAACAGCGCGGGAGTTGAAGGAGAGGGAAAGGTCTGTTTTGCATCTGGAATAGTCCTCACTACACATCCTTTCATCAGGACGTACAGCGATTACCTTGCGGAAGGCCGATAAAGGCGTTTTTCCGTTTAGTGAAATATTTTTCTACCCTCTACCATGTCAGGTCCATTAATCTCTTTGACGTTCTACTGTTTTTTTAAATCGATCTAGCTGCCTTTTAATCGACTACCTAGTGTTTTAAATCTTATGGTGCTAGCCGCACGGATAATGTGCCTTACACGAAACCGCAAAGCTGGGTCTGTCTCCACAGCATGCAGTGAAGCAATTTATTTTTTAAATCATATTTTTCTCTCTGTTGAAAATCCCTGTTGTTAATCCTGTCACATGCACACATTAATGGTCATGTGGTATAAGGCGTCATTCTTGTAATACATTGGATTGTTAGTGATGGGGAGGTTCGAATCCTAAACTGGTAAATGGGAATAGTTTTTAACATGAGATGTATTATTGATATCTAGCTATCCTCTTTTTGCGCTTATGCAGGTGCTTTTCCGACTTTTCACCTTCCTCATTCCTACTTGTTATAGTAAGCCGTTAATATCCTGATTATCAGTAATCTACTATCTATTGCATATGTAATTAATATAAATGTAGAGCGGAAATTCTTAGGCGTGTAAGTGTCAAAAATCTAGTTTTGAGATAATAAACCTTTTATTCTTGAGGGAAAACAAAAACATATTTAAAGTTAGTATTTTACTGCATTATTTCAACTAAAGAGAAAAACTTTCGAAATAGTACTAACCACAAATTCATACTTATTCCAACACTAAAATAATTGTAAATATCGTGTGAAAGGTAACATTTTTAGTCCATATTGTATGGAGCGTCAAAAGGCTGTCAGTCCATTCTATTTATTTATCAAAAGGGTTTGGTAAATATACACCTTTTGAAGTATAAATAGTTTAACCATGTTGGTATGAACACAAGTAAGGTGGAAAGTCATAAAGGTGTAAGTGCCAAAAAGATGAAAAATGAATTTGGCACATCAAAATGGTGTAAGTACAATACCATTGCTCAGCAAACTGGTGGGTGTACACGCCCAAATTGATGGTTGTGTTTGTTATTGCTACCAATAGATGGAGTTGGATGTACATCACTGGACGAGTTAAGTTCAAAAAGGTGTGTGTGCCACAACGCAATTTTAATATTTTATTATTATTTTTATTTATTTATTTAGCACCGCGTCTTACCACCCATTTGGGTTATATGCTTAAGTACTAATTACGCTAATGGGTTGGGAATTAGGAAGGTTGAATATAGAGGAAGTGAGCTCGCATTCGATTAGAGGAAGAGTGGAAAACTATTTAGGAAAAACCACCCCCAGTTCATCCAAGCGAGATTTGAACCTTGATTTCCCCGTCCTCAGCAGTCTAGCTCAACACGAGACTAGCGCATTAACTAGCTACGCCACCAATGCGGGTTTTTGGGTTAATAACCTCTGATTATCTATATTAGTTTGCATCTTAATTTTGTTCATAGCTGGTTATATGTTTTTTTAATGTTATTAAAATGATTGAACTAAGTACAATTTCAAACATCAAAGGTGTGAATAGGTAAATGAATATACACCTAAATGTGGATCAAAAACTTTAAAGAAAATTTCTATAGCAAGTGGAACGTTATACAAAAGCTCTGTTGGTTAAACCATACCAGAAAGAAGAACCTTCACTACAGGTTTGTTTATTTTATTATTTATTCACCAGTAGATTAATTAATTAATTTATTTATTTGTAAATGTTAATGGTCACTTGTGTTTGCTATGATTTATAATAAATGCAATAATGAGGTGTAAACATAGATAAGATATATATTAACTTTACCAAAAATCTAAATTATTTTTATACAGTAAACAACACTGATTTCAAATTATTCAGTACTGTTTTAGTGTTTCTATTTTTGACTGGATATTTCACAACAAGATTATAAAACTAACATACTTTTATATTTGGAATCATTAAGTCAATTTATATTTTTAGTAGATTGGTTGGCCTATAAGGTATTTATTTGTTCCAGGCAAAATGTAAAGGCAGTTAGCAATGCCAAAACCTAACTTCTTAGCTTAAGGCCCTGCCTACCCACCCTGATTGTGTGTTGAGCTTTCAGCTCTCAAAATAGATGGCGTTGCTAACGTTATACGAACTGGTGAATTCCAGCCATCAGGTTGGCAGCATTACTGGTTTGTTTAAGTAATTGGGAGGCTGGCTGACCGCGACCGGTAATCAAGCAGACTTTACCTAGAACTGATAGAGATAAGAAGTGTAGTGCCGGGCCGTAAAGTGTGTAGGCGACCAAGTTGGACTAAACGGGGGGAGATAAAACGTCAAGATACAATCACACTCTCGAGCAGAAAAGTTAGCTTATCCATCCCAACCAGCTAGACGCTTCTGTCTGGGGGTTCAAATTCCCTGCTGAGGGTATTTTGGGGAGATCTTATTCAATCGCTTCCTTCTACTCTCCCACGCAAATGTGGGTACATTTCCTTCAATAATTCTGCCTGTTTAGATATGAACTATTTACGCCAGTGGGTTAGGGATAAATACGTTTCAATTTAGAAGAAGTGTACCCACATTCACGTGGAGAGAGAGAGTAGGAAAATATTTAGGAAGTATCACTCGATTATGATTGAGCCACGATCTCCCAGTCATCTGCAGACTAGTCTAATGTGAGAGTGACGCCTTAGACCATGTGACCACCAAAGTTTTTTTACTATAAATATATATTTTAATTTTATTGCTGATATCACCGCGTCATACTACCTGTTCATGTTATACGCATGTATGATAATCTAATTGGTAGTAATGAGGAAGAAAGCATTTGAGAGGTTATATACCATTATTTTTATTTTGAGAGATGGGGAAAAAATTTAGGAAAAACTACCCTCAGTATACCCGACCAGGATTTGAACCCCAAGCGCTCCGCTATCAGCAGGCCAATTTAATACTGTAGTGACACATTAAATCACTCGGCCACTGAAGTGGGTATCTGTTATTCAATACGATGTTTACAGTTTTCAAACATATATAATATTTACACAATTTTTCAGAAATAAATGTTTATGGGAATAATTTTTTCATCCTATTGGTAGATTTTAACTTGAGTAATATCTCCATGGTGTCAGCCTGCAAGCAGGCCATACCAATCGAGAGGATTCCATATGTTGGTGAAGATAGTGCCAACTAACATTTTCGGGTTGACGGTGTCATGTGGTCAGCAAAACGAACCCTCTAGCCTTTCTTCCAGTTTGCTAAAATGAAGCACTACTTATTCATTCACGTAGCTCCTCATTTGTCCTCACGAGGTTATTTTGGTTCCGTTTCGGACCCACTGCTTCGCAGACAGAATTTGAAGCACTGCTGGGGATCGAACCCGGGACTTCTGGACCTGAAGTCAGTAAATCTGACCGCTATATCACAGAGGCTTTTGTGTATCAACAACTTACTTACTTTGTGGCACTGGGAACACAAAAGTTCATTAACTTTAATGGTTTTAAATATATTTTACTCATCATCGACTCCATGTCGTGGTAAATATTACTAAAGTGCTATAACTGATCACTGAGTGCGTAAATTAATTAGCTCTAGTAACTTTGCTAGTTCGATTTCCTGTAAAGTTGAAATTACTTAGTGCTAGCGTGATACGAACTCAGCCAAGGCACAAGAGATTTTGAACATACTATAAGTGCGTTACAGAGTGTTAGTAACATTTACTTTCTGCTAAGAGATTTTTTAGAAAAAGTACTTGAAACATCAGAATAATCGCTACATTGTTATAAAGAAATATTTATTTGTATCTTAATTTTGATATTATTTCTACAATAAATAAAATAGTATCGCTACTCATCCGTTGTACTTAAATTAGTAAATACAGATAGCCTAAACGCCATTAATATGATACCATTAAACAAAACTTGCCCTTTAGGACAAGCATTTAAATAATCAATCATATCGTTGAGTTTCTTTGTGCGCCCTTTCTTCCATCGACCCATGCCTCACAAACTTGTTATTCACAAGGATATAAAATAATATTGTATAAATACTTTTCCACCTCAAAGTTTATACAATCCATTGGATCTTGTTTGAAAGCAAAAATAGTCACATTTTATTAATTATATAAATATAATCATCGTGCGTACTTATTATTCGGGATTCGTAACATTTCTTCTGAAAATAGCGCACAAACTGCGAGAATGTAACAGATTCAAATTAAAAGTAATCACATTAGACAAGCTAATAAAATAAAATTAACATAATCACACTTTGAGTACAAAAAAACTTGGTTCATTAATGTTTTGAAAAATAACTTATTTCCAAAGTCAAATCCTAGACCATAAAATAAATATAGTTGATAAAAACATACTGAGAACGTCTCCAAATTACATTTAGACAAAACTTTATTTAAAATAACTGTGTTTGATATGAGCAGGAATGTTTATTTGTATTTATTACAATAGTGGATTAAAAATTCAATGTACAGTAGTGTTCATATACTCTGAATATTAACACTAATTATTACAACGTGCAATGTTTAAGAATGAGAAAACCGTAAAGAATCCTGGATACGAGTGAAGCATTTTACATGTTTTACTGCCTCAGGAAAATAAGGGCTATGTCATAAAACTTTGTGTATGGAGAAGCATGTGGTTTTTTCTTTGAAAATAATGTATCACCAAAGTAATACTCTCATTGAAGTAAGTTGGGACCCACTATATTTATTCACACAGCAGTTAAGATTTTGTGATTATTTTAGTTACTTAATATATTAAGATGTTTATATTTAACTATGCAAATCTTCATAGTTGGACATTGTCCCTTCTTATCCCATTGCACATGGTATTATTTTTCTTTGACTCAAGAAGGTCACAGAGATTAGCTTAACCCTCCACTGCCGCCTGAATTCCGATACAGCAGGTTAGCCAACGCTTGCAAAACGATACTAGCTTGTAAATGGGTAATGATCATACTAACGGCACCTATTATCAACTAAGATAACTATTTGTGGAAGGAAAAGTTGTATTTAAAACTGTATTCTTACTAAAGTGTCGACTTGCGAGTCGTTGGAGCTCAATATCGTCGTGATTATTGAAGCCAACCCAAATTTAAAAATACGTTTAAAAAGAAAAAGAAATTATTAATTAATCAATATGTTATAAACAAACACTCTAGCTTAATTGTACAAAGAAAATAAATAAATCTATTAATAATTTTTGTTTTCCCATTTAAAATGCATTGAAACGGAAACATTTTAACGAAAATATTTCAATAACTATTTTTTAGCACAGTTTGAAAATTCCACAAGAATTATAAAAGATGCCCAGATATGTTACTTAAATAAATTTTAAAAAACAATGTTGAATTATTAGATATTTTCTAAGAAACATTTGTTTGTCTATAACCGTGCATTTATGGGTAGGCTCAGCCTTAAGACATCTGTTTGAGAAATTCTACACACTAGATAGATAAGCAAATCAAGACAAATATCGGTTGGGTGAGCCCACGGGGCAAAGCTTTCAGGACCTTCTAAATAAAGAAAAAATAAAATTTGTTTATGAATGTTGTATTAATTTGGTTATCAATATAAATGACAAAATACTTTTTAGTTGGTTCATCAAGCACTAGGACTATTAAAAGCTTTTAGGGTGATGAAGATAATGTATAAGAAGTGACACCACATTAAAGGGCGGAGAAAAATCACGAGTGGACTCAAAATATAACATGCCTTTTAGAATCATTAAATATAGATACAAAAACAGAGAAAAAGTAGGACAATCACAATATGACTTTACAACACACATTGTGGTTTGTCTGGTGGGGGGAGTTCAATGTTATAATCTCTGCGGAGACTGTCGTGTTCCGTGCCTTACTACCCATCCTGAGCGTATCTAACCTACCAAAGGAGGTGCATAGCAACCGCGTGCCCACTGGTGTGGGCTGTTACGTTTTGAATGAAAAAATAATAATCTTTTTTGAGACAATTGCCCAACCGTTATGGGTCGTAGGAAATTCTCTTGACTACCTAGAGGAAATTAATATAGTAAGAGAAAATTATCTGATATAAGGTCACAACACATCTTGAAATATTTTAAAAAAACTCGTAGCGGTGGTTATTTATTTATTGTATTTATTTTGCAGCATTTTGGCTAAGTTAATGCTAGTTCGCCTTGTCTTAAACTTAAGCAATTAAACTAAATAATCTTAATATAACAAACAATATTGATTAAATAAAATGATCGTCTACACTTTAAATATAATTGTTAGATTACCTCCATCCATTCTTTCATTAATTTCTTCATTCATATAATTACTCCAACATTTATAAACAGTTGTATTTGAAATATTTACAAAATCATGAAGAGCTAAACTCTCTTAGAAATAATATTTCATTTGACTGCGATTTTGAAGGCAGCCAAACCAGTCAAATGGTTACGTTGTTCAAGAGCTCGTTCAGATGAGGCGCGTCCGTCTGCGCGGATGGAACCGCACAGTGTCGCGTTTGTTAGAGTAGTTCAAGGAGGAAAAACTGAGTACATATATCGGTCAGGTCTAATCAAGATGGTTTCCCACTCTCCTTCAACTCTACCAAACTATCGTATAAAACCACGCGCACCCCGGTGAACAAAATATAAATGATTGGAAACGCTCCATCTTGGCTCTGTTTCCTAGTGGTCCAAGAGTTCCAGGTTTCACTGCCTAAGAAAACAGACAATCTACAGTTTCCCCAGCAAAAGTTTCCACAATCATTACTTGTTTTGCTAACAGTTAGCAAGAAGGAAATTGCAATGTAATTTTTACATGTCTCTTTTTTGAAAATGTGTTCTACATTCAAATCACTGAATTACGTGAGCTATACTACTACCAATCAACTCGCACATTTCCCGGATAGTTACTTTTGAATATATTGGGAATAACCATGCAATCTGATAGTGTAATTTTACTTGTATCGCATCTACAAATACGGCTGTACTTGTGAACATCGCTGAACACTATGACCTGTGCTGTTATTAAATTACGCACTAGTTTACTTGAGTGTTAATCTCTGTCATAGACTAAAAATCACCCTCCAATTGGATATTGTGTTACTACTTTTTTTTCTCACAGACACTCAGAGAAACATATAGTGTTCTAAAACCGGGTTCCAACTTGCCGGTGGACTTGACAAGTTGAATCAAGTCAGTTCTACAAGAATAAAACTGATTGAATGACACGGCATTAGGGCAGGACAAAATGGTCGTGTTTTCCCACGCATCAACTTGACTACTTTTACAACTTTAATCACGTTCATGTGTCTATTTATAAACCAAAAAATCTTCACCAAAAACGCTCTGAAGTAAGAACAATATGAAAGGAGCAACTGCCTGTTAAGCACTTACGTCACGACAAGTGTTTACAACGGGTGCAATAGGAGTCGGGTTAAAATCCCACCTGGGTTTATTGAGCTAATTTCTCCTAAATTATTTCCAACCCTAGTTACATGAAAAACTGGTCACAGAATCTAACAAGGCTATATGAACCGAACTCACAACTGACGTATTGAATGACGAACATCTTCTCTCCAGGCAGTTAATAGTGCAATTGATTAAACTGATATAAACTGCCTTGTTTGCCTGTGACGAGGTCAAGTTTAAAAAATTGAGCTGGTATTTCCAAGTATTTTAAATGGTTTCTTCATCTCCCTCAAAGACAATGCGGCCACCAGTATATATATATATATATATATACTGGTAGTTTGGACGTCTTTAAAGAGTTCCAGCTAGCTTTGAACTTTTATGACGGTTAACCAGCAATCTAGTATTCGTTCCTAGAATATTTTTTACATCTTTTGAAAATAGTGTAAATCGATTCCATCTCAAAGTGACAAAAATGTCTTCAACAAGGTCGAATACAGACCATTTTCCACTGATTTTCGTGTGCCAGAAAAGGGGTAAACACACCGTTTAACATAATTTTTCTATTTCGTTGTATTTTGATTTTCTACTGACCCCTCATTGAGAGAAATATCGTGATCGTTAAAAATTGAACTCAAGTCTCTCGATAAATATCGACATTTCATTAAATCAAAAAAGTAGTTTTCAAGATATCGTTTTTCTGTATCTCGACATAGAGCCTAAACTATTTTACCGATAGAACTAAAATTTTGACTATGGCTTCCTCTCCTGAGGGGTTTTTTGGAACTAAATATCCAATCCTAAAGCTAAGGGTACTTTAGTTAAGAGCAAAAAGAGACAAATTGATTTTATCGAAATATTCCTTAACCATTTTGATTACTTTTTTATCCAACCATTGTTTAACATTACACACAAAATAGCAGTTTTCACGTTTCCATGAAAGTGCCTGTTAGGGACTTTATATTATCGGTATTATTCACTTTTGACAATATCCCGCAACTCTTCATTGTCATAATCAATTCTCAAAGAGAAGCCGTCAACATTCACCCGGTAAAGCGGTTATAAATCTATTAACCCTCTCTGGTTATTGTTTAAATGGTTTAATTGAACAATTATTTATACTGATCGGTGGTGAATTCTATTACGGATACAAATGTCTTAGGTTCGAGTGTCTGTAGAAACCAAAGAATTTATTACGTTAAAATTTTATATTTTGTTTTTCTAAGGGATGAACTATTGATCCAAGGGATGTCTTCTATACGCTTCTTTCCTTACAATTGAGTTAAGTTAATAAAGTGTTCTGACGTTGATAGCCTAAAATGCGGTATTTCTTATAGAAATGGCAGCGCTGAAACTTTAAAAATCTGTTGTGACCTATTCAAAGATTACTTTATTTGTTTTTAAAAGGCTATATCTACACCCCAATTTTGATAAGAAGAGCTCTTGATAAAATACAAACTTTTGTTTTTGAAAATGTTAACATTTTACTATTTATTTATTAATGTTATTTTATGGGTATTGATAGTATTAAACGATGGCTTTAGTCTTCCATATTACTTGACGTATGACTATGTGGAAGTAGATCTAATAGCGTTTCTAGCTGTAAAAAATCCTGTGTAAGCATAGCTAAGCGAAGGGATAGGCCACTTCATACCATGCGACCACCGGTACGTGTTTTAATTATTTTTTTAATGCTGTGTAGCCGTACTGAAATTGATAAACACTCTTGTAAACATAATCAAATTTGTGACTTAACTAAAAGGTCCGCCATATTGTGTCAAACAAATGTTACATGTACGGTCAAAATTTTGCTTGAATATAAAGTCGCACGGAACTGTCCTGGTTAGCTCCATGATGAGAGCCAAACTTCCGGGGTTTGATTCACTCAAAAATGGCAGGTCACATTAGTGTAATATTTATAAACCAAAATATCGTGATTAGCCCTCCAGCCCCACCAAGTTAATATTTATGATTCACCACTGATCATTGCTATTTCTATTAAAGATTTGCGTTGATAAAGTCTGTGAAACTATTAGTATGCCTAGTCGAGATCCAAACCCTGACAAACCCATCATGGGCGAACTAGACGTGTTAGACAATGCGATCACCGATATGAGTGTTGAGGGATAGATACAAATTGAATTTATTGATTCTCTTCTTCAAGACATATTTATGATTAAGTATTTGGGTGATAGATTGCCCACAGTCAAATGAACGGGGCTAAAATACTATCGATTATTGGAGGTACCTTTGGTTTACCAGAAAGCTTACCTTGCATTATTCTACTATGGTGTAGCTAATAAGATAGGGTCATAGTGTAATACGTCAAAGTAAGACTGATACCTGTCAGTATAAATAGTCTATTGATGGACCAGCCAAGGAATCAACCCCTCTCCTCACCTACCTCTTGAAGTGTGCCAACAACATACCGTGAGGAAATAAATCTTTGTTAGAATGGAGAGAGATTGAGATAAACAAACATACATTATAGTATCACAGTTTAGTATGAAACACACCTTATATTTACTACTAAATTCTTGTGATTATTTTTCGTTGATTAAATCTATAAAAATATAAGTTTTTTGAATTGGAGCGAGCTTTAGTCACGAAGATGGGTTATTTTTATTTTAGGTCCCGTGGACGATGCACGCTAAATATAAATTACCTTATTTGGGGTCAACCTCTGGTTCAGGGTGGGGCCCTCCGGGGTGACAAGGATAAGGAGGGGGAATATCACCCACCTCAGGTGGTAAATGTACTTCAGGGGATGAACGTTTGAGGGGGAAGAGGGGAGGTTCCTGTGAAGGGATGGAAAGAGGGGGGATGGACCTGGTCTCCACTTATTCACTTAGCTCACAACTCCAACTCTCCAAGTGAAAGGAGCTCTAACACGCTCTCTACACTACAACGGTGGATTAGAAACAAAAACATCACCGATCTCCCAGGGATTCGATTTAATGTGGCCCCTCAAAATAATAAAAAAACAACTTGGACACCCATACAAGATGAAAATCCAATGGGGCACTCTCCCATGAAAAATATAATGGGCAGGATTAGGGTAAATGACCTAAGGATGACGACACCTGAACAATGACCAGGCGGGTTTGATAACGATCTCGATTGCGTCACACCAGATAGCATCACAGTAATCTACCCATCTGAAGGAGGACGTCACCCTTTTACTCCCGCACAACAGAGCCTTATTAATGGTTGTCTAACATTTCAGGCGCAGAATTAGCGTTCGAACAAGTGTTTGAGTGGTGCAGCTTAAAACCTTGTTATATTAATATTTAATATAATTCAATGAGTTCAGATTTATAAAATTTATTACTCATTGACTTAACCATATGTATTAAAATATTTTTATTTAATTCCTTGTTTTTAATATTCAAACTGTATTTAATATATCTTGTGATTTATGTTATAAGTATGTTTGTATTAAAACATTGATTGACCTGTTACGAGGTTAGGATAAGGTTTCACAGTTTGAGATAAGAGATCATAGGTGGAGATTAGAGGTACAATATGTCTCTACTACTTCTACCTGACTACACCAGCAGTGAGAGTTTCCGGGTGTACAAACCTGGCAAAATCTGAAAGTGCATAAGTAATTTTTGGAACTAGCACCATATTATTCTAGTCATCGCTAACAACTTATATCAATTAACTATCCACTTTGATGAAAAGGTATGAACCGAAAACAAGCTAAAATAAATATTTTAACACACATTTGTTTGCTTCTCCCCTTGACGGTTGCGTGGACTGGGGTCGTTCAACATATTCCCGAACCTCGGCTTGGAACGGGTTCTCATGAGTACTATGCGCGTGGCCAATGAATGAAAAACTTTCCCCTCTTTCTTTCCCCACCCGCGCGTCTCGATAAGAGCGCGTGTGAATGGCGTGGAGTGCAGTGAAGTGCATGTTTTCAGCTGCAGTAGTAGCGTTGCAGTGATGTTGGAGTGCACTCCCACTCAGTCACTCGCAGAACCTGCTTAGCGCGTGACGTATTGCTCATCGCCACTCCTTCACAAGGGTGGGTGGGTGGGTGGGCCTGACATGGCCGCCACGCGCACCTCTCCTCTCATTAGTCATTAACAGCACCCCTCTCCACACCTCGCCGTCCATTACATGATTATCATGCTCGATAAGCAAGTTACAGAGGTGTGGCTTAATACTGAGGATTCATGATTGCCTGTAGGGCCTGTTTAGGAATATTAGTATCAGCGGACACTTTTAATATGTTGAATGATAACTACCATCATCAGATAACTATTTGTATGTTTACTGATTCCTACCATCAGAGGACTCTTAGTATGTTGACTGATTATTACCACCAGATAAATATTTGTATGTTTACTGATTCCTACCATCAGAGGACTCTTAGTATGTTGACTGATTATTATCACCAGATAACTATCTCTATGTTTACTGATTCCTACCATCAAAGGACTCTTAGTATGTTGACTGATTATTACCACCAGATAAATATTTGTATGTTTACTGATTCCTACCATCAGAGGACTCTTAGTACGTTGACTGATTATTACCACCAGATAAATATTTGTATGTTTACTGATTCCTACCATCAAAGGACTCTTAGTACGTTGACTGATTATTACCACCAGATAAATATTTGTATGTTTACTGATTCCTAGCATCAGAGGACTCTTAGTATGTTGACTGATTATTAACATCATTTACTAGAAATAAATCACAACATTTGATATTTATAATATCTCATGAGGACATGAGAATAAGAGTTTGTTGTGGATACCAAACACTTGTTTACTTTCCATGGCAACCAAACCAGCATGGCCACCAAACTACATTACAAATTCGCCGTACCATTTTTACTTTCTCACAATCTTACAGAGAAAGTATTGTGATCGTCAAAAAAAATCGAAATCCAGATTTTGGAGAATGTCGACGTTTTATGACTTCCCGAATCTGAAAACGTGTTTTTTGAATTTCCGTCTGTCTGTTTGTTTGTACCTCGGACTAGAACGATTGAGATAAAACTTAGTATCTAGGGTTTTCATAGGGTTGCCAGGAGGGGTTTTTTGAATTGGATATCCAACCCTAAAATTAAAGGTTGCTTACAGAAGGGCGAAAAGAGAAAAAAAGAGATTTTTATCAAAATCGGCCATAACGATTTATATTAAAATTCATTTCTAATAATTTATTAATATTACAAACAAAATGGTTACTCTCAATTTTTTGTCAGAATGACTTTAAAGGTTCCAGTCTGATGCGTAAATTCTAAATTTGTATCATATCTTCGTAACTCTTTGACATATTAAATTACTTACCATTGCAAATATGTAGATATATTTATAATAAAATTATTGTATCTGAAACATATGTTTATGAAATCCATAATTTTCCCGCTATACACAAATATACATATTTTTTAACTTTTAGAACACTAAAGGTAAAGTATTGTGACCGTAAAAAAAATCTAACTTGAAATGTTGATGGATGTCGACTTTTCATGACC